>CAIGRS010064998.1:0-14046 GCA_903798395.1 Fraxinus floribunda | reverse complement strand
ATCTCCGTGTTTCTAGGAGTGTTTGCAGGGATGGTTGTTGGAACAGGGACATGAGTCTAGACTTACCTTGTTTGGAACGTCACCAAAGACAACTCCTTTATGGCCCAGGGTTCCGTGGTGAGGTGGAACTCGGATTCTCTTTGGATTAGGATGAGGCCTTGTGATGGTGTGTGTTGGCTATTGGCCAAGTAAAATACCCGAGCCCTGCACATCCCGAGGATTGTGAATCCTCCTTTAGGGGCAATCCAAAAAGCCTGTCCTCGATCTAGCTCGAAGACCCTGGTGCTCGAGGACAGCCTTCTTGAAATGCTGAAAAGGTGGGATGGGGAGTCGTCGTGCTCGGGACATTAATAAAATACGTCATCACTAAGCAACGTCATGATTATGTGGTGTTTATTATGAGGTTTGGGTGCATGTATCTATAGTGTTTTAGATCGTAGAAAAAATTCCTTGTGCTACGAAGTGAACCTGATCCTCAGGCTAAGACCCCAGCCAAATCTAGGTGGGTAATTATGGCACGATCAGATACCATGCCTAAAAGTCCCTATCTCGATTCTGCACAAGTATGATCGAAGTTTAAATTATAATATGTGTGCGTAATAAAGATGTTTAACTTGTCCTCTCGATTCAACACACTTTGTCACTTTCACTAATAATATTTAATAGTGTGCAGGGGCGGACGCAGACTTTCGAAACTAGAGGGGCACAATCTAACTTTTTTGGAAGGGAGAGGAGGAGAAACAGGATTACGGGATGCTGGAGAGGGGAAGGGAGAGAAAACTAGAAGAGATGAGGGAAGAGGGACTCATGGTTACGGGGTTGGGTTGGGCTTTTGTCTTGATTTTAGTTTTTTTTTTTTTAATAAAAAAATTAAGAAACTCAAAATCTACAGGGCATGTGCCCCTATAGGCCCATGTGTGGGTCCGCNGAGGGGAGAAGGGAGAGAAAACTAAAAGAGAGGAGGGAGAGAGACTCATGGTTACGGGGTTGGAATGAACTTTTGTCTTGATTTTAGTTTTTTTTTTTTTAATAAAAAAATTAAGAAACTCAAAATCTACAGGGCATGTGCCCCTATAGGCCCATGTGTGGGTCCGCCCATGATAGTGTGCATAATAGATACTGCTATTAAGTATATTCTTGTATGTATACCTCCTTTACTTGTGGAACTGCCCCTCTATTATTTTTGGAACCATAAATTACACTTTTGTGATCATTAAGCATTTGCATAATGGAGGACTATATTGTAACTAAACCAAAAGGCTTTTTCAAGATGGAGGACGACACAGATCCCACCCCGAAGAACTTTCCCACTTGATGCACATTACAGACAAAACTTTTGATGTCAATTCCATCTTTTATACTATTTCCAGGAATCTTTTATTGGAGCCACCTTCACCACGACAGAGACAGATTCCTCCACGCGTTTAAGATTCCAATCGCATTAATCTTTGTGGAGTGTCCTCTCAAATTTCACTTGAATCAGATACTCACTTACGAAACAATTAGTCGTGATATTGCAACCTGTCATTTTCTTTTTGGGTTTTGCTATTTATACACTAGAGTTATACATCTCGGTGTACAGATCCCTCAAAATAGAAAGGTCCACGATGTATACATGGCAAAACCCTCTCTTTTTCTATCTTCGGCGCATTTAGTACATCATATTAAATCGAGATGGATTACAATATGTTGTTGGATTGCGTGGCCATAATAGTTTTGCTAAGTTAAAATAACAATTTGATAATAAATAAATTTAATCTTTATTTTTTTGTGATTATATTTATTTGATATTGATTATGCGAATTAAATTGTTCATAAACACTAGTAATAATAGAAGTTGGATATTTATATTGAGAATATTAATGTGATACAACTTATATTTTTATCATAAATTAATTTGTTCACGATCAATTGATGAGGGTCAACACACTGTCGTGGAAAATATTAATGTTGGCTAATTTACTAACTGGAATTGTGATTTATCTTCACAACATAAACAGTTTAATGATCACATTATTACACATGATATATATTGAACATACAATGTATTGAGTTTAATTTTATATCATGACCGTGCAGAAGATTAAAATTTCATTTGATCGCCGGGTATTTCATCAAAATCTCGACAGAGTTGGGTATATATTTTGGTTAATTCAATAGTTCTATGATTCTCCAATGCACGAGATCATTTTTATTAATCAAAATCTAGGAGAGTTGGGCATTTGAAAATGAGCGAAGTAGAGAACGCGAATTCGTATCAGAAACCATTGCACTGAAAACAGATTGAGTGACTACTCAAGCGTTTTATGTTGAACAATTACAAATTTTAGTTTGATGTTTAGCGAGACTAGACTTTGATATTTGTGATTGGTAAAAATGATCGTTGAAAAATATGTGATTTAAGTTATTGAAAATAATTAGATGGACAAACGATCATTGGTGCACTACGCGATTATCAAATTCTTGAATGGGGATGTTATATGGTAAGTTAGATAAAAAAAAAAATATATATCACAGGTATTTTAATTTCTATGGTTATATATATTTTGAGAGCAGTCTTTTGCCTTTAACTAAAAAATAAAAACTAATATTAAATTGGTGATCTAAGATTGATTAAACAAAATCTTATTGTTGAAGTTTGGATCGTATATGCTCGAACATGTCTCTATGGTAGCTCGAAAAGTTCTGGACTCAATTGAATTTCTTTTAAAATTTTGAATTTATTAATTGTAATTGTAATTAAAGTTGAGGAACTATATGTGCAATTTTACCAATTGGGGTGGGGGGGAGGGGGTGGTCTTATTTGCCTCTGACTTGGAGATTCATTTTTGCCTATAAATAGTACCCTATGGCGGCTGAAAAATCATCTCATAAAGAAAAGTCAAAAGAGAGAAAAAATAATTGAAGAAAAAAGAGATTTTGTTTTCACGATCTTTTCTTGGACGGTCTAGTTTAGTGATGGCAAAAAAAGTTCGTCTCGTTCTATCCCGATGCTATCCTGCTCGAAATGGGACGAAAAAAATTCGCCCCGACGAATTAGTGGGGCAGGGCGGAGGAGGTGCCCCGTCCCGAAGCGCCCCGAACCCGTCCCCTGAAAAATATAAAAATAATTAACTACAAATTTAAAAGAAAAAAATTAGTTAAGTGAAGATTTTTGAAAAAAAAATTAAACGGGGCAAGTCCGCGCCCTGAACTCGCCTCGCCCCGTCTTAGGTGGGGCGGGGATCGGGGCTGGACGAGGTGGGGGAGCGGTGTCGCCCCGTTACCATCTCTAGTATAGTGTAGGATTTGGTGGTTGGTTTAATTTAAAAAATGTGCCCACACGCTAGTTTGATTTTAACTTTGGATAATACCTATAAGGCTTAAAAGTTGGAAGCATCAAATTATTGAAATTAACATCCTGTTTGATAGTCATTTTTTGTCCGAAGAATTAATTTTTTTTACCGTTGAAATGGGTCCAATTTCTGTCAAAAAATAAAAAAGACACTCACAATATTTGACGAAAAATGCTAAGTGTACATAGACATAACCCTCACATGAAGTGGGGTCCACAAAAATGCGGGTCCCACCCCCAATGGGAGTGTTAAATAACACTCTATGTACATATATTATGTACCTCAAGCACTTCTCATATTTGACTATTTCAATGTGATTTGATTCCGTCAATTACCATCTTTACCCTTCATTTTTGTGTTAGTATAAAAACATAGGGTGAACTCTATCATTTTACATGCCTACATAATTCAAATGGTCACTAACATGTGTCAATAATGACACTAAGGGATTCATTGCAGAGCCAACGGTTGAAATTTTTATTATAATGGGAGCAAGAATGCCTTTCAAACATGGGCTAAAGTTTGAAAATATGTGATTGAAAAAGTTGAAATTTCGTGAATTAGATCATTTTCATAAATTTAAAATCTTTATTTCTTGAATATTACATACACGTGAATATCTATTAACGATCTTGAATTGAAGAAAATATTTATTTTTAAGTAATTCATATTCAACATTTCAACAAGTATTACAATACAATGTTTGGTACTAGTCGTATTATATGCATAAATAAGCATTGAACAAAATATTATGAGAAACTTTTGTCTACATCATAGATAAACTCACATTTTCTTAATTTCGATAACTAATACTTTTCAAAAAACTTTTCGTTTGTGTCAAAATAAGAATTTTATTTGTAACTTCGATTAGCAAAAAAATTTACTTATTTATTTGTAAGCAAAAAAATTCTTCTTCTTCTTCTTTTTTAAAGATGGAAACTTAATGAAAGTAAAATATTTCCAATAACTCACTTTTCTTACTTTCAAATAAAAAAAATAAAAAAATCCTTCGTTTTGAGTGTTTGACTGTTTTCAATTATAATCAAATAAAAATTTTCAAAACGCGTTTTAAGTGTTTTCAATCACCGCCAACCACCATCGTGACCCGCGCTGTGCGCCTCAAACAAAAGAATAGCCGACCCAAAATCCAACGTGAATTCCAACATCAAGTTGGTCAGATTTCTCACATATGGTGCCCACATAAAATCAAACTTCATCCCAATTTTATCAACAGTAGTTGAATAATAGCTATACCTCTTAAACAAATCCCCTCGGAACCATGCCAACTCTGACAAAGAAACCACCATTAACCTCGCCTAAGAGTCCCCAACAACAACTACCTATGACCCATTTAACAAAATTGAGACCGGTTTCTTGAACCTTTGAAACCTACATTCACCAACACTTCCAGACCGCATCCATTTCCACGACAGCTTCTCATTAAGACGGAAAAATACGTATATTCCTTGATTTGGGATACCGCATGAGATATGAATTGAATGGATTTGAGGGCCACAACAACTATGCGTGAGATAATTGATTTTTTGGGAAATTGATTTCAGGAGCTCAGGGTTTGGTGATTTCATGGACAAAGTCATGTTTCATTTGGAGATGAAGGTGGTGACGTGACGATGGCTTCTTTGAGAGAGGGGGAAGGGGAAAGTAAATGGATTTTTCAAATTTTTTTTTTTTTCATTTTGAAAATAATTTTTCAAAATGTCAAAAAGAATACATTTTCAACAATTTTAAAATGGACACTCAAAACTCAAAATAAATTCAAAATTGAAACACAAAGAGAACACTTCTAATTTTTTTAAAAGGAATTCTTACCTACTTATTTTCAATTTATATTAATCAAAAAAAATTATTTATTTCTAAACTTACTCAATTCCTTATAATTAAATGTATGCATTCTTATTTTTGTTTTCCTAATTTTTCCTTTTTTCATTTTGTAATTTTAAGGGAAAAGTATAGTCACGGTACCAAACATTTCACTTTTATACACACTTGACTCAAACATTTACTTTGTTGCATCCATGGTACCAAACCTTCAAAAATTCGCACTTGAAGTTCAAATTGATGAAAATTGTTAGTTTGACAGCTAGATGACCAGATAATTGACCTTGATAATAATTTTGACTAATTTTAAAATATTAAAATGGTAACTTTACATTTTTTATAATAAAATAACTAAAATTAAATAATTAAAATTAAAAAAAAATCAAAAATCAAATAAAACATACATTCCTTAGCCACTTTTCTTTCACATGTCATTATAAACAATAGTGGTAATATTTAGAATAGACATTTAACATAAAAATGAACAATAAAGTATTTGATTATACCTATTAATTATACACAAATACTTCAATTTTTAATTGATCTGAATAGTTATGTAGGGGAACACAAGATGGAGTAATTATGAAGTATTGATATTCTTAATAATATTTTGTTGTTGATTTAGTTTTATAAACGTATTTTAGGTATTACACTTTTCATTTTTAAAAGAGTCGAAAGATGGAAGAAAGTTCATAAGGTTACTTTAAACATTATCATCGTCATTTTATGCTAACATGTGAGAGCATTATTCAAACCTTGAAATATGAAAGTCTTGAGTAATATTTGAAATAGAGGGCGTCTTTGAAATTATCATAAACCCTAAGGAAGGTATGTGTCGTTAAAATCTTAAAATAATGGAGGTTCGTGTAATTTATATAAAAAATGGTGTGTTTCTGCTATTGTAATAAACTTAAGGGGAGGTATGTGTTATTCAAAATTTGAAATAAAGAAGGTTTATGTAATTTTATAAAAGTGAGGGATGTATTTGAAATTGTTAGGGACCTCAAGAGAGGTCAATATAATTTGCACATTTTATAAATTTTGTAGAAGAATAATACTTGAAATATCGTGGGAGGGATTCTGCACCGATAGCAAAAATGATCATATTAAAAGTGATTTTTAAAGTAAATTACATTTGCAATAATTATACTTCGCTCTAATATCAATCAAAGATATTGTCCTTCAATTTTGTTCAGTTGGATAATTACACTTTAATTTGATTTTAGTCAGATAACTTTAGATTAGGTATGAAAGCACGTACAAAAATTGTCTAACCTCGATAGTAATATGAATTTGATGAAAAGATTTCGATGAAAACCTTAAAACTAGACATGTCTCTTTACTTTTCTCCCTTTTTTTGCTTATTTCTTATGCCCTTTTTTCTTCAAGAACAAGAGTGAAGAGTTTTTACCTTTTAAGAAATTTAGGTACATTTTATTTCCAAGAAAAACTTGTAACATATTGTCAAAAGTTTATTTTTCCTTCCTCATCTTAACTTTCTTTTCTTTTCTTGAAATTTTAAATGATTGCTTACTCCTCAAAGAGAAGTGGACCAAAATCAACTTTTACTGGGCCTAAAACTCTGTGTTGGCCCTAAAAAATCCATCCAAACTTCTTACAAAGCCCAAACTTTATATTTCCTAACCCAAAATTAACATTTATTCTTTAGCCCATGGCTAATCGACTTATAGCTTAACTTTACCAATTAATCCTCAAACTCCATTATTATTATTATTAGTCTAAATTTCTTTAATTTTCCATCTAAGTGAATAAACTCTGCACTAAAAACAGTCCCTATGAAAATGAGAAATCTTCAATAGTCCTTAAACTTTCCAAACTTCTCAATAAGATATGTCTTCTTGGTATAAAGTGGTATCAATGCTCAATTCCAAGATGACATCGCAAGAGAGATCTATCTTCTGGAATTCTTGATTTGGCCACTTTCTAGACATCGAGGAGATCAAATATAGCATGTTCCTAACCAAATTTCTTCAAGTATCATTCATATCAAAGACATATCTAGGATCAAATTACAAGTAGGACTAATACGTAAAAAAAATGTACAGAAAAAAAAATTACACTAAAAAAGAATAAAATAATAATGGACCGGGGACTGGACGGCACTACAGCCCGGCCCAGTCCCCCCTAAATCTTTCCATGATTCACATTGTTGAAATCATGACATTATAGGTAGTGATGCTACCAAAAATCGTACCAGTTGATTTTCTGAGCTTGACGACCGAAGACGAGCACGTTCGAGGTCTTCAAATACCTGAAACAAAAGGCGTCGAGGTGTGGCCTCGTCGCCCCTCCGAGTCAGAGAGAGAATAAAGAGAAGATATATGCTGAAACTGTATGTAAAAACGTACCTGGATAATGAATGAGAATGTTATATTTATAATGGTAAGTAGTGTAGTCCAAGTAGGACTCGTCTCCTTATTTTTAGGAGCGATTATAGGAATGGGTATTGGGACATAGGTAGGAGTCTGAATTTACTTTGTTTGGAATGTTACCAAAGAAAGGACTCCTTTCTGGTCTTGGGTCCCTGTACTGGAGTGATTGGGTAGGGATAGTCTCCTTTCTAGACACGGATTACTTAAGCATGATCAATAGGAACTTTGGAATTGGCCAAGTGAATATCTTGACCATATGCATCTCGAGGAGTACAAACTTCATTCCAAGGACGATCTTGGGGGTCATCCTTGAGATTACCCGAGGATCTTCATGCCCGAGAAATGCAGTCATTTCATTAGCCATGGAGGACTCTTCGAGAATCCTCATGCTCAGGATGGAGGACTCTTCGAGAATCCTCATGCTCGGGATTATCGATGGGATGACCACATCATAGGCCCCCGTGCAACCGTGCTCGAGCTTCGAGGATGGGTGCAGTGTCATTGGTTTTCCTAATGCCGTGCTATTGGCTTGTGACTTGGACAGGTGTGAGGGCTTACGTCATGGTGACGTCAGCCCTGGTTAAAAAGGGTGATTACAAAAAACTCATTCGCTGGATGGATGACACGTGGCCAGATCCAATGGCTGAGGAGGCGACCCTTGGTCTACCTTCCCCGGAAGGCTATAAATAGCTTGCTTCCCTTTCATTTTTCACTTTTCACTCTCATTAACTCCTCCTAGCCTTCCTCGAGATCGGGTATTAAGGTAAGAGCTCGAGTATTTAAGTTGTTTATTTAGATAGTTTTAACTTAAGATAAGATGTCGAGCAGTAGTAGTGATAGCGGTAGTTCGTCCTCGTCTTCGGGTACAACCCCTGAGGATCAGGTAGGGTCGATTATACCGATGACAGTCCCTATCAATGTCCAACCTCAAGCTCAGGTTTCCTCGACCCCGTTCACCTTTCCCGACCAACCTTGCGGGTTTAAGGAGCACATGGCCGTAGCATGTGCTCAGGAATATGGAATAATGCCCGAGTGCGATATTAGGTCTCCCGAGCACGGGGAAAGAATGGTTAGGTCTCGGGAAGGGGAGTTTGTGATTTTTAGGGACTCTTTGAAGGGTGGATTTAGGTGGCCCCTGCACCCTTTCTTTTTGGCCTTAATGGTCGAGTTTAACATGTGTCCGGGGCAGCTAGTGCCGAACGGGTGAAGAATGCTGACCTACTTCTTCATCGCTTGTAGATACTTAGGAATAGAGCCCTATGCCGACCTTTGTAGGATGGTCTTCGACCTTAAATAGCTCCCCCAGTTTTCATGCTTCGCCTACCTTTCTACTCGAGGAGGCTTTAGGACCCCGAGGATGCCTAGTTCCTTAAAAGGGTGGAAGGACAAGTGGTTCTTTGTCATACCTCCGGACACCGACCTTCCCTTTAGTCGTCAGTGGGGTTTTCCTGATACCTTGAGCTTCTGTGAAGGTCAGGCTTATTTTGAATCTTTAGAGAGATAGGCTGATGTTAGAGAATCTCGAGCCTCTCGTGTATGATATGGACGACATCCTCGGGGATGACATCCTCGATCTGGTCGGGATGAAAGGCCTCGAGGGTAGGACTTGTGCTTTTTCTTTTGTTTCATTTTTATACATATGTCATAAAGCTCGGGCTAACATGTTCTCGATGTGTGCAGGGGTGGCATTCGACCCAGCCGACCTTCGTGTAGCCGTTGGGAAAAAGAGCAAAGCTCCTCAAGCTCGAGCACCCGGGCAAAAGAAAGGGAAGAAGAGACCTCGAGATTCGAGGTATGAAAGCGGTCCTGGTGAGCCCTCGAGAGGGGTCTCACCGAGCTTGGGAAGATCTGCCCGCCAAGTCTCCCAGGGAACTCCTCGAGGAGATCCTCAGCAACGGGCTACGTCGGTCATTGTAGAGCTCGATGACGACCTCCCTCCACAATCTAGCCAGTCCGGGGACAGGGACGTGTGCCACCTCGTCCCCGGGATAATTAAAAAGTATCGGGAGGATGTAGGCCATGCTGAAGGGGTCAACATGGTCGAGGCAATGCTGACGAAGGTAAGCTTCAAAACTTTTGTCTGCCTAATTCCAGTAGTATTTCATCTTTTTATCCCGACCATGTGACAATGCTTGCCTTTTCTTAGGCCTTAAGCGTTGCCCAAGGCCTATCTCAAAAGGGGGCTGATGAGTCCCAGAAAATGAAGCGCCTGCTCGAGGAGGCTATAGCCCGGGAACAAAAGATATCCGATTTGGAGGCTGAGAGGGCCCTTCTGATCAAGGATCGAGATAAGGCTCGAGATGATGCAGACTCTTATCGGGACGAAGCCGAGGAGATGAGGCTCGAGCTAGAGCGGGCACAAAAAGATTTTGAAGAAAAGGTAGTCGGGGCCCGAGATTCTGCTGTTGAGGACTTCAAGGTGTCCGAGGATTTTAGGACGATGAGGGGTGAGTACACCGTGGGCTCGTACTTTCACGCCCTGAAGGAGGCTCGAGCCTTCATGCGCTCGAGGCCGGAGGCCAAGCCCGAGGATTTCAAGAGCATTCCTGATGTGGCCGGGGATCTCGAGCTCTCCGAATTCGAGGGTGCATCAGACGGGCACGAGGACGAGGCAGTGGCCGAGGACGATGCTCCTGACGAAGGTCAAGGCCGGGCGGATGGGCCCGAGGCTGATGATTGAAATTGAAATTTTATTTTGACTTGTATTTTGCTCGAGCACTGCTTGAAGTCATTAGTTGTACTGAATGCTCAATTTTTTAATGAATGACAATCTGATCTCGACGTCTTTTAGGAAGTTAATATTAATAATCCGGGGAAACCCGATGACTCGTAAGCGTTTCGCGCTCGACGACTTTTAAGAAACTTGATGATAAAAACAAACCAAGAATCCGACGTTGATTTAAACCCAGTGTGAGGCTCGGCCATTTCGGGATCTCGATGATTGAAACCTTGATGTTGAATTTAAAACTAAGTGTAAGGTTCGACGACTTTAATTGACTCATGACGATTGTAAAGCTCGACGACCTTAAAAACTAATTGTTTTGACATTGATTGAAAACCAAGTGTGAAGCTCGACCACTTTAATTGGTCAAGACAATTATAAATCTCGACGCCTGCAGCTTGACTTAAGATACTTATAGAGCTTGACGAATATTAAGTGGTTCTTGTTTAATGTTGTATCCCGAGCCTGAGCTCTGCTCGTGTGCCTCCAATCCGATTTGGATGTTCTGGAATTTTAGAGGTCGGGCATCGGCTCGTGGTCGTACTCGTCGTAAGCAATCAAGGTCGTGCTATGGGTGTCTGCTTGTGACAGGGCTTTTTAGGACATCGACGTCTCGGTGAGTGCTCATGGCGTTTGAGGTTTTTACTCGTGTCATGCCATCATGGCCCGCTAGTGGCGGGACTTTTGAAGGGCATGCTCGTAGCATGTCTGGTGGTATGCTCATAACATGTTTGAGGTGATTGCTCGCATCATGTTATGAGGGCCCACTAGTTGCGGGGCTTTTGGAGAGCATGCTCGTAGCATGTCTGTTGTTATGCTCATAACATGTTTGAGGTGATTGCTCGCATCATGTTATGAGGGCCCGCTAGTCGCGGGACTTTTGGAGAGCATGCCCGTAGCATATCTCCTGGTATGCTCATGACATGTTTGAGGTTATTGCTCGCACTATGTCGTGAGGGCCCGCTAGTCGCGGGACTTTTGGAGAGCATGCCCGTAGCATATCTCCTAGTATGCTCATGACATGTTTGAGGTTATTGCTCGCACTATGTCGTGAGGGCCTGCTAGTCGCAAGACTTTTGGAGAGCATGCTCGTAGCATGTCTCGGTAGAAACACTTGCGTGAATTTTTGTTGGGACACGCCCAATGGTTACTTCATATACAAACTGATATGTTCTAGAATGAGAATGGGCTCGTAGGCCTTAATGAATGAGCTATTTAAAGTATAAAATGCATAGGGCGCGCAGGCCTGATGAGAAACTGAAAAAAGGCATCGGGCGTGCAAGCCAAGAAACTAATACTAGAAATAAGATGACAACTTCATGACCTTACTTGTGATAGACCTTGAGGTTGTCGGCGTTCCAGGGCCTGGGGAGTGGTCTTCCCGCCATATCTTTTAAGTTATATGCCCCAGCTCGAACTTGTCGAATGACTTCATAGGGTCCTTCCCAAGTTGGTCCGAGTTTACCTGGGACGTGGCCAGCAGCCCTGGCCTTTCTGAGTACTAGATCTCCCATCTTGAATCTCCGGGGCTTGACTTTGCTGTTGAAGTACTTGGCCGTTCTATTTTGATAGGAGGCGACTCGTAGAGCGGCCTGCTCTCGTGCTTCTTCTAACAGGTCTAGATGTTCGGTTGTACATTCCCCGACGTCATGCTCAAAACGCCTTAGTGATGGGAGGTTAACTTCAATAGGAATGACGACCTCTAACCCAAAGGCTAACATGAAAGGGGTCTCCCCTGTCGTAGTTTTGTGCGAAGTTCTGTAAGCCCATAGTATGGAGGGCAATTCGTCTGGCCAGTTACCCTGAGCACCTTCAATTCTTGTGCGGAGGTCTTGCAATATAATCCTGTTAGTTACTTCGGCCAAGCCATTACTCTGAGGGTGCGCGACCGACGTGAGGCGATGATCTATCCCAAGGTTTTCGCAAAAATTCTTGAATCGTGAATTATCAAACTGTCTTCCATTGTCGGTAATGAGCACTTTAGGTATCCCGAACCTACATATGATAGACTTCCAGATGAATGATCTAAGCTTAGGCTCCGAGATCGTTGCCAGGGGCTCGGCCTCGACCCACTTCGTAAAATACTCAACAACCACGACCACAAACTTCAATTGTCCCCTTGCTATAGGAGCCGAACACTGTATAGGTGTGAGCTCTTCCGCGGGGGTATGGATGACGTTACCGAACCTCTGGCACTTATCACATTTTTTCACATACTCTGTGGCATCTTTTTTCATGGTTGGCCAATAGTATCCGTACCTTACAAGTTTAAAGGCAAGGGCACGTGCTCCTTGATGATTCCCACATATCCCCTCATGTACTTCTGTCATGGCCTGTGCTGATTCTGAGGGTCTGAGGCATCGGAGATAAGGCAGTGTAAAGCTCCTGCTTATGCAGTACCTGGTGCTCTTGATCGGACGCTCCTAGCTTCCTTTGGATCTTCGAGGAGATTTCCATTAGTTATGAATTCAACTATGGGGTCCATCCAGGAGGGCTCACTATCGATGTCCATGATAGCTATTTCTTGGCCAATGCTTGGACTTGTCACGAATTTGATGTGAACTGTCTTGTCAAGACCGTCTACCCCCATAAACATGAGTCTCGACAGTGCGTCCGCTTTTCCATTATCAGCACGGGCGATTTTCAGAATTTTACAACTCTTAAACCTTCTTCGTAGGTGATGCACCTTCAAACAGTACATGCTCATCTTTTCATCCTTCCTTTCGAAGGCTCCTTCTATCTGCCCTACCACAAGTTGTGAATTGCTAAAGAGCTTGATGTCTTCAATCCCCAAACTATCAGCAAGTTCAAGGGCAATGACGACGGCCTCGTACTCTGCCTCATTATTGGTAGCCCCAAACTCGAATCTAAACGCGCATTGAATCTCTGTCAATTTGTCCGGACTTATGATAATGACGTCTGCACCCGAGCCCGAGGAGTTGGGTGCCCCATCAACAAATATTTCCCATTCACTTGCTAGGATGGTCGGGTGATCCACTGGCCCCCGAGGCCTAGGGGTGAGTTCTGCGATGAAATCTGCTAGGACTTGTCCTTTGATAGAAGGTCGGGGTTTGAACTCAATATCAAATTCACCAAGCTCGACGGCCCACTTTAGTAATCTTCCTGAAACATCCAGCTTTTGAAGTATCTGTCTGAGTGGCTGATCCGTAAGCACAACAACATGGTGTGACTGAAAATATTGACGTAGCTTTCTAGCTGCCATAACCAATGCTAGGGCAAGTTGTTCTGCCAGTGTATACCTTGTTTCTACGTCCAACAATACCTTGCTCACATAGTAGATGGGTTGTTGGGCCTTCTTCACCTCTTTCACCAGTACTCCGCTTACTGCATTCTGAGATACGGCTAGGTATAAGTACAGCGTGTCTCCGGGTTCGGGTTTCGTGAGCACTGGAGGAGCATCCAACGTCTGTTTGAGTTCCTGGAGGGCTCTTTCGTAATCCTCACTCCAATTGAAGTTTTGATTGCCCCTTAGGACTTTGAAGAAGGGAAAACACCTATCAGCCGCCCTAGACATGAACCTGTTCAATGCAGCGACCCGACATGTCAACTTCTGCACCTCCTTGTTTCTTGGTGATTCCATGGATATTAGAGCCAGTATCTTGTCTGGATTGGCCTCAATCCCCCTGTGAGTGATCATGAAGCCTAAGAACTTCCCCAACGCCACCCCAAAAGCACACTTGGCTGGGTTTAACTTCATCTCATATTGTCAGGGAGTAGAGAACACTTCCTCTAGGTC
>CAIGRS010064986.1:0-13568 GCA_903798395.1 Fraxinus floribunda | reverse complement strand
CCTTATTTTTAATTTTTTTCCATTTTTTTATTAGACGTGAGGCCCCATTGCGAGGGGTGCATTACAAATCGCAAAACCCTCGAATTTATAAAGGCAGCTGTGTAAATGGTTTGTGGAAAGATCCAAATTCCAATCTGGGACTGTATGTTCACCACTGAAACTGGCACATTTCAGCAGCTCACATGGTAAAATGCGCGAACCGATGAACTTGGTCCGTCTTATGTGCTGGGAATTATAGGAATTATTCAGAAAAAAACAGATGTGACAACTATTATTATTATTATTATTTTATTTTTTTTGTGAAACAAAATCAACAAAGAGAAAAATAAAGTTTTCATAAGCAATTTAACACGTACTTATTAAACAGTTAGCCGTTGATAAAATTAGTGTTCTAAATAACACGTTTATGCGCTGTTTAGGCACCGTCTTGACTCGAGGATCGGAAGAAACGTCATGCCCATGAGCGCCTACTGGCATTTTATTATTTTTATTTTTATTGTTTTTTATTCTTTTTAGAAGTCTTTTATTTAATTTCAATTTTTAAATGACTCTAGTACAAAAGTAAAAAATGAAACACATTATAAAATTTCAAGCTGGATTGACTAATTGAAAATTGAAACTATAAAAAAATTACTAGGGTTTTATATTTCAAAAACTTGAAAATTATGTTTATTAAGTAAATATAACACTATACAATTTTAGATATATGATATATATTATTTTAATAACTAAATAATTTTTAAAATGGTTAAAAATTTAAAATAATATTAAAATTAAAAGACGCTGTTTTACGTCTAGGTATTTCGCCTAACCTCGTAAAGTTTGGAGCTTGATCTTCATGTTTAATAACATTTTACGCTTATTAAAATATTGGATAAAATGAGGATTTATATGCTCTCATAGATAAATAGACCATTTTATAAACATGTCAAAATTTAAGGATGCCGTCCCTCGCGACGTCCATTATGTCAAGATCTGAATAATTTGACGTTTAAGGCATCTCAATTTGACTGTCAAGTTGGAACAATTGTTTGAATCCTAAGCAAACATGCAAATACATTAGTTATTTATTTATTTATTTTATTTTTTATATCTTTATAGATTAAAATTTTCAGTCTAACTTTATTGCACGCCTCAAAAAAGAACCTCGTCAGAAAGTGTAGCATTATAGCTTCCTTTAAACTTCCTCAAGAATTTCAGCGAAGAAAGTTCGGACCTCAAATCTGTGTGTGTATATGAAACAGAGAAAAACAAGAGAAAGTGATTACCGAAATTGTAATTTATTGAAGTAGCATTCAAATAACAGTAAAGAATTTACTGTTTTGGATGTGAATCTTGGTCCTAAGGTTCTGCTTATTCCCTGTCCTTTTCTTTTTCCATTTTTTAATTTACACAAAGAAATCTTCCACCCAAATAAATTACGTAAGCTTCCTCCATTTTCCATACACACATTGTGCTTCCACTTGCTTCTTTTAATTACTTTTAAGAAAAAAGCAAATCAAAGCTTCAATCTTCGACAAATAAAAACATAGAGTGAATTGTTTTTGTGGGGTAGGTGAATTGTGGGTTTTGAGTTATTCAAAGTACTGAGATGGGGAAGGTGGCGGCGGCGGCAGCGGTGGTGTGTACGGCGACTGTATGTGCAGCCGCTGTGCTGGTGATGAGGCACCGGATGAAGAGCTCCGGGAGATGGGCCAAAGCGGAGGCCATTTTGAGGGAGCTGGAGGAGAAGTGTGGGACCCCAACTGGTAAGCTCCGGCAGGTGGCTGACGCCATGACTATTGAGATGCACGCTGGCCTCGCCTCCGAAGACGGCAGCAAACTTAAGATGCTCATCAGCTATGTTGATAACCTTCCCATTGGGTATGCATAATTGATTCTTGTTTGGTGTTTGACTCGATTTCTTTTGTGAGTACTATCAAGTCTTTAGGATAAAAACTTTGGAGTGTTTTCTAATATTTGTTATGTTTGAGTACATTCAGCTCCCATATAAATAAATCTTGAAGTTTAGTTGCTATAACTTATAAGGACTTGTTTGGAATGCACTATGAGACGGGATTGGAGAATACACTCGATAAGATTTAGCTACTTTCTCTTTGTTAATATTGTCAAGAATGGTCCAATTCGCCTTATCGAACATGCCAGTGTAGGGTCAGCTCATTTATCACTAACTTGCATCACATCATTTCTTGATGCTTATATCTATTATAATATTTAATGCAAGATGTGGTTGCACCGGTGAAATTGGTTATTGAATATGAAACTTTATTTTCATGATTAGGGAAAAAAATTTAGCCCATTTTTTTAAAATATGGTTCATATTTTCATAGTATAGATTTGACTTTATTGTAAAATGATGATTTATGTTATGCATTGATGTTTTTCCGTAGAGAAGTTTTAGTCAATGGCTGTGGAAGTTAATTCTTTGCTTTTCTTCATGGAGAATAAGAATTCACTTATCATGATTGATATTCCTTAATCTTTTCTGTTTCAGGGATGAAGAAGGAGTATTTTATGCATTGGACCTAGGTGGCACAAACTTCCGAGCCCTTCGGGTGCAGCTTGGTGGAGAAGAAAGACGTGTTGTGAAAAGAGAATCCGAAGAACGTTCAATTCCTCCACATTTGATGGTTGGGTCATCTCATGTAAGTGCACTCGGCCTTTCTTTCAGTTTTAAATGTTGTTTCAATTGTTCTTACGCTGTGTAATTCTGTTTCATGGTGATTCCAGGAATTGTTTGATTTTATCGCTGCTGCACTTGCTAAATTTGTTGCAACAGAAAGTGAAGACTTTGTTCTTCAACCTGGCAGGCAAAGGGAGCTGGGTTTCACCTTTTCTTTCGCAGTTAGGCAAATATCGTTGGCTTCTGGAATTCTTATAAAGTGGACAAAAGGCTTCCTTATAGAAGATGCAGTTAGTTTTGGACCTTAGCTTTTTCTCTCGTTCATTTTCCCTTTTTGTGTTTATTAGTCTGTTATAATGTTCTATGCAGAAGGTATACCTAGTGAACTTGGGTTCTGTGATATGGAAAAAACCATAAACAAAAATGAAATCAGAAAACGATCAAGAAACACAAAAATTGAGAAGTAGAAGTTCAAAATAGAGATTTCACACCTTTCAGTCTTTTTATCGCTCACACTTCATACAATACAAAAGTGGGTCTTAATGCAAAGAAGTGAATGCCCCAGTGTGCCCTAGGACCGGTTTGATCTGCATAACCTTATCCTTGCATGCAGAGTCTCTCTCATTCAATATCAAGGACATCAACTGAACTCCTGTGGTTGAATAATTGAAACAGATAATTCTTATTGAGTTGCACCATTCTTATTCTTGTGCTATTTACTGCCCATCTTTAGCCCCTGTTTGTCTCCCTTTAAAAATTCTATAATTCTCATACTTATTTTCAACTTCACATTTACACAATAAAATATTTGAACGTAAACCAAAAACTTTTTCTACTTTTTAACCATTCTCCAAAAACTGGTTAATGTTAGGTTTGCTCTCCGAGTGTGAATGAATTCATTTGCTTGATTAGTGTAAAACAGTACTGTGGTGCCTGTGCTTTCTCATGAATTTAATTTAATTTGTAAGTGGAGATAACTGAATTTTAGGTAAGAATAGGTAATTTCTATTACACATTCCACGCTAATCTATCTGGCGATGACTGTCCTTTGAATACTGTTTCTATTTTATCTATAAAGTCTACTACATAAAGAAAATGATTTGAGGCTCCCCCACCCCCAAAATCTATTTGTGGGTGCGAATTATCTTGCTGCCTGATTCTTGATTTCATCACAGAACCTGTGTTTCTAATTTTATGTTTTCTAGTTTACCTGCCATCTCCTAACGACTCAGAAGATTTTTCGTATTAAATTCTAATGGTTAATTGCTGGTGCTGAATAGATCTGTGGTTACCATCTTTGTGTGCTCACTGGCCTGAGGATTAGACATAATTACTCACAGGGTTCTAATGCTACGATGTATTTATTATTGATGGTTTTAAATAGATAGGACAAGATATTGTCGAAGAGTTGACTAAAGCAATGGAAAGAGTTGGCCTTGATATGCACGTGACTGCTTTGGTAAGTCATGATTTTCCCCTCTCGAAAGTTTTCTGCTTTCACCTTGCTTGTGCATTACAATATTTATGATAAAACATATTTTACTTTATCAAGAGTTCTTTTCCTTGTATTTTTCTGAACATTCCCAAAGTACTTTGTTTGGCTAAATTCAATGGTTTACCTTCAAGTAAATAAGTAATTTTTTTATTTGTAAAATCAGAAAATAATTGAATTACTTATTTTAACACTAGTCATCAGAATTATTTTTCGAAAGTAATTCTTTTTTAATTAAAAACTAAGAAAAATGAGGTATGTGAACATGTTTGGAAACACAAAATTGCTTGTATCGTGTACTTTTTAAAGTGACTTTTACTTCTTTTTGATCTTAACTCTGGACCAAAATCTTGATCTGGCCTCGCTTTTAGCCAAACATTTACTTCATATGTCAACTGGCAGAATAGCTAATAAACTAAAACTTCAATCTCTTGCTCGGGGTATGCAGGTCAATGACACTGTTGGAACATTAGCCGGAGGACGATACAACAATCCTGATGTGATTGCTGCAGTGATATTGGGTACTGGAACCAATGCCGCGTATGTAGAACGGGCAAATGCTATTCCGAAGTGGCAAGGTCTACTTCCTAAATCTGAGGAAATGGTTAGAAGCTCCATTCTTCGTTCATATATCGTTATCTAAAGTTGATTTAAGGCTTAAATCTTCCTTTCATCATTGATCATCCCTCCCTTTATGCTTCATCAGTCTTCACCTGCTGTTTATGAGCCATGCATAGACATCGTATTGATGTATTTTGTTAACTAAAGTTTACTTCACTTGTGCAGGTTATAAACATGGAATGGGGTAACTTCCAATCATCACATATCCCGATAACAGAATATGATCAAAGTCTTGATGCTGAAAGTTTAAACCCTGGCGAGCAGGTCATTTCTGTAGCTTGCTCTTTCTACTTCTGCCAGGTTTTACGTCTGATCTCTCCCATAACTTGTTGCTGCAGATTTTTGAAAAGATAATTTCTGGCATGTATTTGGGAGAAATAGTACGTCGAGTGTTGTGCAGGATGGCAGAAAAAGCATCCTTTTTTGGCGACGACATCCCGCCAAAACTGAGAAATCCATTCATATTAAGGTGAGTAATGATGGAGATGCTCGCAGGATTTTAGAATCTCAGTATAGCATCTAATTTCATTACTAATACATACAATGGTAAACGAAGTTAGGCTTATTGCCATCAAACTTGTGAAGCTACATAATTTTAATCAGTCTAATTTTTACTGAAAGGTCCAAAGAATTTGCACTCACTTTGGGATGATCCACATCAAATCGTTCGCATTTCTCTAGTGAACATTCTGCAGGTTTACACGAGAGATCCTAACCATCCAAGTCTTCCTACCCTCAATTTCTCCATTATTTGTGTCTTCTCCACTTTCTGGCATATTTCTTATTTTTAATTTGTCCCTTTTAGCATGACCAAATATCCATCTTAACATCCTCATTTTCAGATGCATTCATCTTATGCACATTTTGTCCTTTAATGGTCCAACACCAGGAACCATAAACCATAGGATGCCTTATATCTGCCAATCACAAATCCTTATAATACTACTACGTTACGACTAAGAAATTAAATCATTTGCAATATAGACGCTGAGAGCAAACTGCTACCACACAGGACCCCTGACATTGCGGCAATGCATCACGACACTTCTGCTGATCTCAAAGTGGTTGGGAGCAAATTAAAGGATATCTTGGAGGTAAAATAATTTGTATTCTTCGAGAAACATGGTTGTATAAATGGTCTTCTATGTCTTAGTAAGGCTAGCAAATTTTGACATATTTGATAGCATTTCGTCTACTATGTTGTCGACAAGAAATCGAAGTTATCAGCTAGTGCAAAAAGCTAATGCAGTTACACATTCTTATTTTTCTTTGTGACAGATACCTAATTCTTCCTTAAAAATGAGGAAAATGATTGTGGAGATATGTGACATTGTTGCCACTCGTGGGGCCCGTCTTGCGGCTGCTGGGATCTTAGGAATGCTCAAAAAACTGGGACGAGATACTGTGGAAGAGGGAGGGAAGCAAAGGTCAGTGATTGCCTTGGATGGTGGTTTGTTTGAGCACTATTCTGAATTCAGGAATTGTCTGATGAACACTCTTAAAGAGCTCCTGGGTGAGGGGGTTTCAGAGAGCGTTACCGTTGAGCTTTCCAATGACAGCTCTGGTATTGGAGCTGCACTCATTGCAGCCTCTCACTCCCAGTACCTTGAAATCGAGAAGTCCTAACGCCGGTCACTGTCAGAGTGAGTTTTGACCATCTGATACGAGAAGCTTCACGTTAAAGTATTATATATTTTCTTATCCCCTCGTCTTTACTTCATAGAAATGATAGTCTTACCACCACCTAGTTCAGGACATTGTTCTGGCATATACTTGATTTATGGTCATTGGGCACTAGTGTAAGATCATTTTGTGATGAAATAAGAATAATGTTGGGATTCAGATTATTTGCATCTTTCCATTAGTTACTTGTCTTTGAACATTCTCCTCGTGTCTTAGATTCCGAATATGCATACCTCCTCTTTGCTTCAACTAAAAAGTTTTATTAAAATCTTAAGTCAAAATCAACAATTAATTTTAACCACAAATTTTATGGGATGTACAAACGAGAATAGACAATAGAAAAATAAGGACAATACACAGATTTATGTGGAAACCCTAGACGAGAAAGAACCAAGGATAGAGGAAGAGACAATCTAATATATCAAAGATGAGTTCAAGAGAAGCATTTTGGGTGGCTACATGATCGGGGCTATCCCTCCGCAACCATCACAGACCCAATGTATGGAACTAAATATAAATCGTTACCATAATTATTAACTTTAATGATGTAAATATATGTAATTGACAGGCACAATCTAATTGATAAAAAAAATCATAATCAAATAAATACCAAAAAAAAATGTTTATCGTATTTATTAGATCAATAATTAAATGTCAATTCTACTAATAAAGCATAACAAAGTTTTAATTTTATAACCCAACTAAAACATGTCTTAAATTTGTAAATAAAAATCCTTAAGTGATAAAACTAAGAAATTGCTGAATTTTTTTAAAAAAATGTCTTGTTACGCCGGATTATTTTTATTGCGTTCCATAAATCCTGTCACCACCACAGCACTTCATCGTCTGCCAACTAACGATCCGTTCTAACCAGTGAGGGGGGAAATAATGGGTGAGTATATGAGAATACTCAATAGGGCACGAATTAATGGTGCAATCCCGAATAAAAATATTAAATTATGCGTCAAAAATATCATACCGTCATATCATATATTTGAAAACTGGTAAGAGCTCGAATATTTCATATCTTTGGTACTTGATGCAATTGCATATAATAACATAACATCTCATATCATAACTTTCATTAGTATAATATTTATCAACATGAAAAAAATAAAATTAAACCAGGAAAAAAAAATTGTGCTCCAACTTTATTATGCTGCTGCTGTGTTTCAAAAGTTATATTTTGTGGTGAAATTTTTGACTTCTCACGCGGTTTCTATCCTTTTTCTACGGTGAAAATGTATTGCATGCATGGATAAACATTGACAAGTTTCCTATAGAAAGTAGAAGTCTCACCCAAGACTTCTATCAAAACAAAATACTTTAAATCTATCTCAACCGACACGTGGCTACAACACTTTCAAAAGTCAAAACCAATATAATAAAATAATATTTAAAGATGACTCCTTTAACTTCAATGAACTCCTACACGTGTACTATAAAACAAATCCTTATAAAAAAACAAATTAACAGCTTACCACTCTTACACATGTCACTCCTTTGTTCTAAACTTATTATCTTAAATTAACTAAATTACAGTTTAAGGCATTGTCTTTCGATCTCGATAACTTAGGTATCACTTATCCGAATTAATTTTTTTTTCGAGCCTATTATTCATAATTAATTACGATATATCCAACGAGCTCAATATCCATATACTTATTATAGCTCCATCAATATCCAAAAATATGGCTCTTATAAAAAGGAAATTTAACATATATAAGTTAGTACCTAACTTTCCAAAATATTAACAATATAGTATATAAAATAAATATTTTATTTTATGAAAAATCTCGAGATTTTACATACTCTGCCTCCATGGTCGAATAAGTTGTAGGTGTCCGTTTAACACTTCTCCACGAAACAACAACTCCTTCCCTTATCAAGATGTACCCTTAAGTGGATTTCTTATCATCCCCGCAGCCTGCATAACCGAAATCACTGAAACCAATCACTTCAATAGTGTCGGTATACCGATATGTCAACATGAGATCCTTGGTACCTTGAAGATACCTCAAGGCTTTCTTAGCTGCTTTCCAGTGGCTTTGACTAGGATCGCTCAATTATCTACCAAGCATACCAACAACAAAGGCAATACTAGGATGTGTGCATGCTTGAACATATATCAAGCTACCAACAACAGAAGCATATGGGTCTATTTTCATCTGATCTCTCTCAACATCATTCTAAGGACACTGGGCCTTAGAGAACTTGTCATCCTTCGCAATTGGAGTCTTCACAAAAGAACAAGATTGCATATTGAACCTCTTCAAGATACGATCAATGTAAGTACATTGAGACAATCTGAGAAGAACATTGGCCCTATCACGAAGAATTTGTATCCCCCAGACATATGATGCTACACCAAGATCTTTCAAGTTAAAATTGCCAAACAATAGTTGTTTTATCTCAAACAACAAGTCAGTGTCATTAGTAGCGAGCAAGATATCGTCAACATACAAAACCAAAAATATGTACTTGCTCCCATTGACCTTCATGTATATACATTGATCAGCAACGTTTTCCTTGACACCATTAGGGGTGACAATTCCATCGAACTTGAGAAACTACTGCCTTGAAGCTTGTTTCAACCCACAAATTGACTCCTGGAGCTTACAAACAATGTCTTCATTTCCAACTACCTCAAAACCAATAGGTTGAATCATATAGACATCTTCACTTAAATCTCCATTCAAGAAAAATGTTCTTACATAAATGTGCCACAATTGCCATAATGATTCGTAAAGAGTCTTTAGTCGAAATATAAGAGAAGGTTTCCTTGTAATCGATACCTTCTCGTTGCTATAGCCCTTAGCTACCAACATTGCTTTATATCTCTCCACTTGACCTTTGGCATCATGCTTGGTTTTGAATACCCATTTGCAGCCAATGGGTCTACATCCTTTTGGTAATTCTACCAAGCTCCATACTTCAGTTTGTGACTTATTCATCTCATCATTCATAGCATTCATCTAAAAATTGGATTGAGGACTAGAGATGGCTTCCTTCTAGGTAGTTGGATCCAAGGTGTCACCAATGTCGTACTCATGCTCTTGCAAGTAGATAATGTAGTCATTAGAGATTGCAGGTTTGCAAACCTTTTCTGATCTCCTTAAAGGTGCATCCTCTATGGCTACATTTGGAGCTTCTTGTACTACTTGCTTAATGGGATTATTCTGAATGGATATTGGATGCTGGTCAACTATAGGGTCAACTACTGGAGTGGAGGCAATAGGCATAGGGATAATAATTGGGTATTGTCTGAACATAATTTCTCTAAGCCTTTGGCTCGTAACAGTGTCATCCTCGAAATAGATTGCTCGATCTGATTCAACAACTCTGGTGGTAAGTAATGGATAGTAGA
Organism: Fraxinus floribunda; assembly: GCA_903798395.1. Taxonomy (NCBI): domain Eukaryota; kingdom Viridiplantae; phylum Streptophyta; class Magnoliopsida; order Lamiales; family Oleaceae; genus Fraxinus; species Fraxinus floribunda. The sequence continues at coordinate 3,782 of CAIGRS010064986.1, read as the reverse complement.
ACCTGGAGCCCTTTGATCCCACACAATAACTAATAAAGTAGCCGCTGACGGTTTTAAGGTCAAGTTTCTTAGATTGCAGATTGTAGGGTCTTACTTCTCCTTTACAACCCCAAACATGAAAATAACGCAAAGTAGGTTTCTTCTGTGACCACAATTCATAAGGAGTCTTGGGAATAGACTTACTAGGCACCTGATTCAAAATATAAGTTGCAGTTTTCAAAGTATCGCCCCATAGGAACTCTGGTAAGGAATAGTATGCCTCTCTACCTTTGCTTTGAAAGCTTTAAAGGTTTCCAAAGAATCAGACTTCTCATGAACGAGCTCAACAAAACCATAACGGGGAAATCGTCAATAAAAGTGATGAAGTATTTGTAAGCACCCATAGCTGGAGGAGTAAAAGGCCCACAAATGTCGGTATGGATTAACCCAAGTAATTCTATGCACCTGTCAACTTTGTTGTTTCTAACCTTGACAGTCAACTTTCTTTTTATGTAGAGTGTCAAAGTCTGAGAAGTCAAGATCCTATAGAATGCCATCCTTTATCAATCTTTCCATTCGTTGCCTAGAAATATGGCGTAATCGCTTATGTCATAGAATGGAAGATTTTTCGCCCAATCTTGACCTTTTTGTGGTAGCAACAATATTAAGAGAATAAGAAGTAACAAGAAACTCATCCACCAAATGAAGTTTATAATGATAACCACATAAAATTTCATTTCCAATCAAAACAGAGTCGTGGTACAATATAACTTTTCCAGTTTCAAAAAGAAAACTGTAACCAGTTCCATCCAAAATAGACACAGAAATTAAATTTCTCCTAATTGAAGGTATGTATGCAACTTCATGCAACTCCAAAAAATGTCTAGTGGTAAACTGTAATTTGACTGTCCCCAAAAATTCAACTCCAGTTCTTGTACTGTCTCCCATATATACATGGTGCTTCATACTAGTTGGTTTCTTTTTGCTTGTCATCTCCTGCAAAGAATTAGTAACATGAATTGTAGCACTAGTGTCTAACCAACAAGCATTAGAAGGCACATCAACAATATTTGACTCTAGGCAAACCTTTACCAAAAGATTACCTTTCTTCTCTATTCTAGCCTTGAGCTCCCTGCAATCTGCCTTCTTGTGCCCAAACTTTTAGCAATAATTGCATTTTCCTTTAAAATCCTCATTCTTGGGAGAATTGGAAGCTAAAGGCACTCCTTGCCCATTCCCTTTGTTACCCGTGTTCTGTTTTTTGAAGGGCTTGTTGTCATTGTTATTCTTTTGTAGAGGCTTTCTTTTCTGACTATTGTTGTTCTGGTTTGTTACCATAGCCACATTTCTTGCCCTTCCCTTTTTTTATGTCATCCTCTTCCTTGGAAAGAATGGTAGTCATCTCCTCTATGGTCCATTGTTCTTTCTGAGCATTGTAACTAGACCTAATGGAATCAAACTGTGAGGGAAGAGTCCCCATAATGAACCATATAATGTAGTCTTCATCAAGTTCCATACCAATTGCCTTGATCTTGTGATAACAGGCCATAATCTTGTCAATATGCTCTCTAATTCCACTAACATCATCATAAATAGTGGAATGTAGAGTGCTCAGAAGCTCATTCTTCTCATTTTTGGAGAACTTTTTGTACTTCTTGTTGATAGCTTCTAGAAATGCATTAGTATTCTCAGTCTTTGCAATACTATCGCGTATAGAGTCCTCGATGTGATACCTCATGATCATTAACCAACTGTTTGAATACTCCCAATGATAGTAAATCTTCTTTTCATCAGCAGAAGTTTCAATAGTGGGCTCATGAGGAGAGTCCTTTCTCAAGGCCAAGTCCAACTTCATGATGGTAAGACTCATCATGAGAGATTCAACCCATTGTTTATGATTTGTCCCATTTAGCTTCAGAATGGTAGAAAATTGAGGATTGTCCAAAGCTAAAGAAAAACACAAGAGCGACATTAATATGTATGTGAAAGACATGATCAAGGTATTTTCTCTTTCTTAACGATCCACAAAAGTGATCATCGAATGAAAGAGTCCATTGACTCATTCACAGGTAAGAGCAATACATTTAGTATCACAACCAAATGCATCAATCAACTATCGATAGGATAGTAAAAATTGTGCTGGTTCATAAAATCTGCACGTACACTTTCATCCCATTTTCATTTATTTAAATCTCATTTTAACTACCAGCCACTACTTCCATTTGCAATTAAAAACATTAACCTCCTTTAACTCCTTTACCATGTTTTCTCTCCCAAATAATTATACCTATATATAATATATTTTGACATTTTACCATAAATTAAAAGAAACCTTTGAATTTGAAAATTATCGAAAGGAGCAGCTTTGAGTGCGCTGAACTTTATTTTGGACATAAGAGGGTATTCGAATTCCAAGCATTTAAGGTAAGGGTGTTTTCTATACTTTTGTAAAAAATTTATGTGTTTTCGAATTGCTTTATGCACTGAATTTTATTTTGGAACACAAAAGGTTATTCAAACTCCAATCATTTAAGGTAGGGGTGTTTTCTACACTTTTGTATTGAATTAAAAATTTATGTGTTTTCGAATTGCTTTAAATGTATTATTGTGTTACTTATGAGATAATGAAAGCACTTTTGGTGGTTCAAACAAGAGGTAAAGAGATTATGTATGACATTTGAATGAAGTTATCAAAATCCGAAGAGTAAACGGTTGACTGATCACCAATTCGTTACGCTAAATTGACGGTGACACAAATAATCAAAGTTGTATTTCTGAAAATATATTTATATTTTTACCATTTACTTAAGTATTTTTCCTGCTGAGTATTACTTGTGATACTCATCCCTACAAATATTTACAGGCTAATTGAAGGCATAGTGGTGGCATGACACAATTAATCAAAGTTTGCAATCTGAAAATATATATTTTTACCATTTACTTAAGTGTTTTTCCTACTGAGTATTATTTGTGATACTCATCCCTACAAAATTTACAGGTTCCTTGAAGGCATAGTGGTGGCATGGCTTGGTGGCGAGTGTTTAGGCGATTTGAAATGCTTTTAAGTTCTAGTAATATTTCCATTTGTGTAAAACTTTTATGAATGCTTATGACACTCTTAACAATGTTTTTAATTTTTATCTTGTCTGGTTTTATGTACTTTGCATAACAACTATAATTTACAAATGTTGAATTGACAACGCATGAAACTTACTTACTGCTGAATTGAATTTCAGATTCTTCCCTTCAATTTGAAAATGGTATAACTTGGACTACGGTACATGTTTTTGAGTAAAATCAATTGAGTTTGAAAGATCTACGAGTCTTCTAACAGTAGCCTTTGGAATTTCTTTAAAAATACTAATGAGAGAAAAAGTTATGCCTATTTTAGTAAACTGTGTCAGAACAGTTCCGAGTTTTCTGTCCAATTTGGTTGAAAAATATTTTCTTACTTTTAAACATCATTTTCGAGACCCCAAATTCCAAATTTTTATATGTTGTTCCTACATGGATTTAAATGTTAATATTTTATAGGTTTTCGGCAACGTTTACTAGGTCAAACAATTTTTACCTTTCCGCTGCAACACTATTGGTATTGCTGAGTTTCTTCCGAATGTTTTCCAAAAAAATCAAATTTTACCATAATCGACTAAGTCGATATAGATTATTACCTCCCATCATATTTTTGTAATACATTTCAAACTTCAAATCTCCCTTATTTGAAATTTATTTTTGTTGACGTTAAAGAGCTCAAATTAAGAAAATTTGTAACGCTTCCAGTTCCTAGAATTTGGGGCGTTACA
>CAIGRS010064939.1:0-14356 GCA_903798395.1 Fraxinus floribunda | reverse complement strand
CTACAACCAAACAATTACACAAACAACCACAAATTCGACTCACACAATAGCGGGTGTGAATTTAATTGCCCCAATTAACAGCAAAATTGATCCAATTTCGACTACAATCTCGAGTCGAATTTATGGATAAATTTTTGAGTCGATTTGTATCTATAATTGTTTAGGATTGAGAGAGCATTGGAGTCGATTGGGGGGGGGGCGGGGGGGGGGTGAAATTTCAATGATTTTGACGGTGGCAACACGGTGGACTTGAGAGGAATTGTTGGTGGCTCCATGGTGGTGGAGAAGGAAAGGGAGGGAGTCTCGCTCTCTCTCTCTTAATAATTTATCTGAGATTTATTTGCATTTTTAAAAAAGGTTGAGGACTAATGTTGCAATTAATTCTTTATTTTTCCTTCTCTTATTTAAATATGAGGATATATTTGTCATGTTGCCTTTTTTCATTGAAAAATTTGATGAAAATAACGTTTTTTACGATGAAACGTGAAAATGAGGGCGTTTTTTTTACGATGAAACGCTTCAATTTTTTGTATTTTCACCCTCATTTTCACGTTTCATCGTAAAAAACGTTATTTTCATCAAATTTTTCAACAATAAATTATCTACTGTTGTCGTGTCTTATGTATCCTATTTTTTCAAAAATAAATTATTTAACTCAAAATAATTTAAAATGAAAAATGTTATAGCGATTTGGTGCATGCTAATGCATCATCATAAATAGAAAAATGGCGAAAATTCTCCACTACTCAGAAATTGGAGTATGGACAAGAAGAGGATAAGGAAATCTATGGGTGGGGTAGAGTGGGTGGATGTTGCTAAACTGTCAAAACCCATTTTTCAAATTCCCCACTCCGACTAGCGAAGTTGATTACTATATATAGATTTTTGGTTTTTGTGTAGAATGGCAACTACAGCCCCTTTCTTTCATTATTCTCCTCGATTTTTTGATCACCGAATTACCAATTCAAATAATAACAATAATATATCTTCGTCTTCTAATTCTTGTTCCTCTTCTTCTTCTTCGTTTGATAATCTCCGAGGAAATAATTGGAATATCAACAGCTTCTCCGGAAAAAAAATTGGTACTCCTTTTCGTTTCCTCGTATTAATTGTTTTGTTTTTCTGTTAGAAATGTATTAGTGCTATTGGAATTAATTTCTTTTATGATGTTGAACGGTAAATTTGGTGACAAAAAATAAGGATTCGATTTCTTTGCCAAAATTGGATTTGCGGGTGCGCTCTGAAAAAAAAATTAGGGATTTTTTCGCATTTTATGTTCTGGGGTGTCGGCAATTGCTAAGGCAATGGGTTTTCCGTTGGCGATGTAGAGAAGTAATGCATCCGTATAGCAGTATTTGAAATTAAATAGTTGATGGTAACCCAAAAAATCGTTTCGTTCTTCACTATGAAGGCCGTAACTTCAACATTGCAGGCACAAAGCATCAAAACCTCAAAGCTCAAGCTATGAGTACAACTCAAGGAACATCACCAAGAGGCAATATTAGTATGAAAGATGAACCCGACCATCTTCTTGTTCTTGTTCACGGCATTATGGGAAGGTATGCATTTTTTTGTACATGAAAGAAGAGAATGAGAATCTTTTCTCTGTTCATGAAAATGATTTGATGGAGAACATCTGAAAAATAGGATCTAGAATCGTATTTCAAATTAGTGGGATAAATCAAATCTCAAATGGAACTAAAAGTAAATGGATGACATGAAAGCAATAAACGTCTATTTGTGTCTTTCACTTCATTTTTAGGTATGCTAATCTGGTTATTCTGCCTTTTGTGGAATTTGTCTTGTATATGTTCCGAATTTGAATGAATTAATTATTCTCATCAAATGAAAAATGCCATAGGATGATATAATTTCGATTAGTTTGTTTTTCAAGAGAAACCATAATGATTTTCATGAGTAATATATTCAGTATAACTTGAGAACGAGACTTAATATATTCTTTTAATTCATGCCGACATGTGTATCATTAATAATTATTGACTTTGAGGAAACTCTAAGCATTGCAGCCCAAGTGACTGGACATACTTTGAAGCAGAATTGAAGAGGCGGTTAGGGAAAAGATTTTTGATACACGGTATGTCATCTTTGCAGATTAGAAATTTTGCTTTTCTCTCAACAAACAAGAGGTCCAAAATTGGACGCACTTGGTGATGTAGACTATTTGGGAATCCTGTGGTTGGCAAGGACAATCCTAGAGTAGAGTAGTTTTTTACTATTTGAGACAACATATGTGCACAATGGGGTAATTGGGCAACTGCTTAAGTTCAGATGTTCTGTGAAGGATGTAGTTGTATAATAGGAAGCCTGGAAAAGAATAGAGAGATTATCGTTAAACGTTTAGCTTTACTTGTTTTTTTAGTCATAAACCTATGTAAGGCCATTTGAATTTAGAACTGAACTTGCTTATTATGTGCAGCAAGTTCATGTAACACGTACACTAAAACCTTCACCGGAATTGATGGAGCTGGAAAACGACTAGCTGAGGAAGTAAGTTTCTAGGAGTGTTTTTTTTTTTTTTTTCCCCATCAAACGGTATATTGGTGTAGCTTAGTTTGTAAAGCATGATTGTCTCAGTTTTATTGGAGAAACGTTCCATATGTCTGGGCCACAATTCTTTATTATGCTACTCATATGGTATGACTTTTTCATAGCTAGGGCATTTGTAAGTATGATTATTATTTGTTCTTTTTACAGGTCATGGAGATTGTGAGGAATACAGAAAGCCTAAAAAAGATTTCCTTTTTGGCCCATTCTCTTGGTGGATTGTTCTCAAGATATGCAATTTCTGTTCTCTATATGCCAAATATGTCTTCTGATGATTCAGATTTTATAGCAAGCTCTACTAACACAAGTCCCAAGACCTCATGCTATTCAAATACGGGGTTGATTGCTGGGTTGGAACCTATTAACTTTATTACCTTGGCAACACCTCATCTCGGGGTGAGAGGGAAGAAGCAGGTATGTTATCAATGGTTGTGGTTGAATGGGGACATAAATTTGGATTTCGTTTATCTAGTTTTTTTGATATATAAATAAATGGTGTACCTGGCACTTGTTTTGTTATACTTGAACCTGTTTCTATTTCAAGTTGTTCATTTACAGATTGCCACTGGTTGCTGCTTTCCTTTGATTGATCAGAGTTAAATTTCAAATAAATTGTGCCAATTGATGTCCTTGCTTTGTTTTTGAATGTGTATTTTGTTTTCTGAAGTTGAAAGAATTACTCGTGTATCATCAAGGTAAATCCATTTCCTATCATTCTGGTTGATTGCCTAGTGCTACTTACCAGGATTGCCTGCAAGTTTCTTTTGTAAATGTTACAAGTTTCTACATGGATGTTTTAAGAATTTTGAAATGAACATTTAATCATTATTAGGAGTGTTTATCATGATCTCCATATAATTTTCTTCTATGATTCAGCTTCCGTTTCTTCTCGGTCTGCCTTTCTTAGAGAAAATTGCTGTACCACTTGCCCCAATTTTCACTGGCAGAACTGGCAGTCAGCTCTTCCTTACTGATGGCAAGCCTGACAGTCCACCTCTATTATTACGAATGGCATCCGATTGTAAAGATGGAAAATTTGTGTGAGTAGAATTAGCCTTTTAACTTATCTTGAAGGTAACTTTTATCTTTTGCTAAATTCACAAATTTGTTGCATCTAATGCTGTCTCGCAGATCTGCCCTTGGTGCTTTCAGATGTCGTCTTCTTTATGCAAATGTCTCTTATGACCGTATCCTATCCATAGTCTTATTGAATTAGCATAGAGAACGCATTTCATTTATTATTATTCAACTGTTCTTTTATTATCTGTAGCATTGATTATTAAAGTTCTTAACACAATCCAGATATGGTTGGTTGGCGCACATCATCCATAAGAAGGGAGACAGAACTTGTCAAGGTAATTTAACAATTTTAACTAATGATATTTTATATGCAACCATAGATGATACTGTCCAGTTAAGACAAAGTTGGAAGGTAGAGTTCTGATTGGAAATACTCAAGCTGGTTTTCACCATTACATTAGTGGTATAGCCTGATCATGTTTAGCCTGGCTTCTAATTACAGAACATAAAATATTTTCATGCATGTTTTAAAATCTTATTCATTTTAGGAAGTGTCATTGTGGAAGAATCATGGGTCTGAACTTCATAATTACCCACCTATGACTTAGTTTTTAGAACCAATGAGAAGGTCTTGCTACAAAATATTTGTTGGGTTAAAATAGAAGATAAACCTTTAATAGTATAATGTATTTCTCATTGCGCACAAGGACAAGGTCCTCCATTTCATGGCCATGAGTTATTGAACTTGGGCATTTGCTTCAGTCTCCTTGATTCATAATTTGGTGGGGCCATGATATTTGCTCATTCCAAAATGAAAATATCCAAGCTATGTTGGTTGGACTTGGGTGTGGGTGTCCAATGTGGGTACGTTTCTAGGAAGCAGATCTTTTCCCCCCTTAAAATCTTGGATATGGAAATACAACTAAAAAGGATCCAAAATTTAGACACGGGTACTTGACTATGTCTTATAAACTTAAAATTACTCAAGATATTTATATATTGATAATTTTACATGTATTTTCAGTTCAGATAAATGTATTTTATATATTTAACCGTAAATCTATAGCATATTAAATTGCAAATTGTGATACTTCATTTGAATTTCATTTCAAATCTTGAAATGTGAAATATAAATTAGAAATCATTTTAAATACAATACTAAATAAAAAAAATTGGTATAAAAGATTCTCTTTTGATTTAAAGGATCCGAGAAGGATCTCATACCCTTATCATTGAAATGGAGAGTCTGAGCAACATTGTATCCTGGGGTAGCACAGAATTTTTAAACATTCTGTAATACATTTAAAGTAATTTCCTAGTACAAAAGATCTAAATAGGAAACCTTAGCTCAATTATTGGTTTGTGGTCCCGCGATCAGGACATCAGACTCCAAATCCGCCGCCAGATTGCAAATACTGATGGAAACTTTGTCTTCTTCCACTGTTTAGAATAAAATGTATGCTGATTGCTGATTTTGATCGGAAGTAATACCCATGTACATTTTACATTTCCTGTCAATAAAGACATTATCGTCTGGCCTTTCTTTAACATGGTTCCCTGGTGTAGGGGTTATTACGTTGTTCCAGTAGCCCGAGTTCTCGGCGGAACATTTATATTTTGCGATTTGGTTTAGACCAGATTTTGTTTCAGGCTTTCAGCATAGGAACTGAAAATATCCATCAGTATTCCATTAATGCCATTTGAAAAGTCGTATCAGGTACTCTCATCACGACTAGCAGTAGTCTAGTATATAGAACATTGTCTTTGAATCAAGTTATTAGAACCCAAATCTTGGTGGAACCTTTGCCTTTTACCAATTTAAAGTGGAAAACATGCTAAAATTAGAAACTGAGAAAATATTGGTAGTCCATTAATGTTGTTTTCTTTCAATAAGAATCTTGGTAATATTATCTCAACGAGATAATTCCACGCTCTAGCGGGGAGGGGTGATTGACGGGGACGTGTGCAGTCTGGGTAGGAAGAAGAAGATGATTTTTCCTTTTTGGTTGTTACCATTATGCATGCCATCAGTTATTTGCAAGCTGGATGAAACCATAAATAGGGGCTCCAAGTGATAGAAAAATGAAAGCCTGAGGACCAAATGCCAATAAAAAAGGGGCACTATGGAAATAGATTCTTATTTAATCTAATCACTATAATGGTTTTGAATAAGAGCTGCCAAAAGACAGGTACTAAATCAAAGTTCGAGATTGAAAAAGGTGACTGATCATTGGTACCTGATAACTAGTGTAGATGTCTATCTCTGAACTTCAGTTTAATGAATGTTGAATTGTGTCTAGCAAATATGTATGCTTCATTTGTTGAGGTGTGGGTAATATTGCTCGGCTCAATGGTGAAGTCCCCTTGATACCTATTTCAAATAGTTTCCTGATAGTAGATCTAAATAACTTAACTCATCGTTGAATTTATGGTCTAGCAATGAGGTCATCGAGCTCTAAGTTCAGCAACTGGAGTTCAAATGTTGATGGGAACTTTCTCTTCTCTGTTATTTTGAATTAAATATATGCTACTTCCGATCTGAAATAATGCCCAAGTAAGCAACTGTTCTTGTTTCCTGCCAATAATAGTATTAGGGTTGTGTTACGTGTACATAACAATTTATATAGTGGTTTACCAATAGATAATGTGGCTAGATTTAATTAGATCAAAATTTCATCAATCAAATAAATTTCTCACTTAAATTTTACATCATCATTGTGTAAAATATTATTTAAATAATTATGATCAAGAAGCATTTTCCTATTTATTGGGTGGCCTTTCTTAAAGATGGTTCCATGGTCTAGGGGTTAGGACATTGGACTTCAAATCCAATCTCCCGAGTTGAAATCTCGGTTAAACCTTTAAATTTTGCCATTTGGTTTAGACCAGGTGTTGTTTGGGCATAGACAACTGAAAAATATCCATTAGAACTCCATTAATGCCATTTGAAGATCATTAATAGGCTACCTTACCTTATCGCTAACGGTATAGTGTTCTAATAATTAGAACATTGGACTTTGAATCCAGAGCTAGTTCCCAAATCTATGTGAAACCTTTCTTTTCCAATTTAACTGGAAAGCCAAGTTAGCATTAAAAACTAGAAAACTTCGGATTTTCTAGTAATGTTGTTCCCTTTCAGTAAGAATCTTGGTAATTCCATCTCAATGATTCCATGGTTTTGATGAGGGAGGGATGGCTGAAGTGGGATGTTAGTGGGGAATTGACACAGAAGGGTGGTAATGGGGAAGGGGCCTGATGTGGGGTCCGGGTGACCGGTTGGAGGGTTGGGAAGAAACTGTTATTTTATTCTTCTTCCTTTTAACAGTATAGGCATCCTTGGGCTCATCGTGTGTTTACTGTTGGCTTATACATTTATCTGTGCTTGCTTCACTGCAGCTACCCTTTTTTTGGTTACTATCTTGTGTTTGACATATCATCTGTTCATAGTGAAACTGGACATAATTCGTCAGTGGAGACCTGAGTGGTACAACAATGAAAGGCCAGGGCCCCAAATGCCAATAAAAATTGGGTGAGGACCAAGTGAGCCATATGAAAAGGTTTGGGACCTATGTGCTATCATCCCTAACGTAATAATACACTGGTTTGGCAGAGAAGAGTGATACCTAAGCAATTTGCAATAAGCATTCTCAATTGGTACTTAATTCTTAGAAGCTGGTTTTATGGTCCGGTAGTTAGAACATTGGACTTTGAATTTAGTCACAGGAGTTCGAATCTCGGTGGAACTTTTATTATGGTTTATTTAGAATAAGATATCTTTCATTTAGCATGGGAAGTGGAAATAATCCCTTCAATCATATGATTTTCCTTAAATAAGAATCCTCACAACCATGGTGGTTTTTGTTGCTTGCCACAATATAAGTTTCATCTTTTAATTTGTTTGATATGATGGTTAAAAATGGACTGATTGCATGGCTTGCGGTGATATCTATGAATGATATCTTATGGTGCTGTCAAAAAAAATAAAAATAAAAAGTATCACTGCCATCTCAAAATTGCTACATAAACTTGTGAATTTGTACACTTTCTTTTGCAAAAGTTTCTTAATTAGAAGTCCCTCATTTCAATGATTCTATTCAATTTAAATCTGTTGGTAAAATCATGAACATCAAATTGGCATATGTCTTTCTGTTCTATCACGATCCTCCTGAAATTACTGGTATTAAATTTGGCAGCCTCCTCTTCAGTCACTGGATGGCTATCAACATGTCGTTAGCGTGGAGTACTGTCCACCAGTCTCGTCTGAGGGTCCCCATTTCCCTGAGGAAGCAGCCAAAGCTAAAGAGGCTGCCCAAAATGAACCCAACAATCAGAATACAGTAGAATATCATGAAACTATGGAAGGTATTTGTTCCATTTTGACTGAAACGCTAAGAGCACGTGTTTGGCTGAGTGTTAAAAGTTACTTATAAGTGAAAAAGTAAATTTTAAAATATATAACTTTTTGTGTTGGTGAAAGACTCAAGGTTGAAATATGTTGCTCACTTTTACACTAATGTAAGAGTTACTTTCAAAATAAGTATCTTTTTTTATTTGAAGGTAAGTTATCCAAATAATGTTTGAAAATAAGAAGTTATTTCGAAGTGACTTTTATGGTTTTTAAGTTGAGCCAAACATGCTGCTGTTAATATTTTTATTATGTACCACAATGAAGGAGAATGACGGGGTTCATATTTATAACAGAGGAAATGACACGTGGCTTACAACGAGTAGGATGGAAGAAAGTTGACGTTAGCTTTCACTCGGCATTCTGGCCATTTTTTGCACACAATAATATAAATGTAAGAATTACGGAAATATATTCTTATCCTTTATGACATCTCCTACTGATTCATTCCTGTAATCTGATTCTTAATTTTTAATGCAGGTGAAAAATGAGTGGCTTTATAATGCTGGAGTTGGAGTGGTTGCTCATGTTGCAGACAGCATAAAACAACACGAGAAGCAACAAGGTTCTACCTATGTAGCTGCTAGTTTATAGTTCTCTATACCTGCACATAATGGTACAAAATATAAATTTTCTGTTTTCCTCATTATTTGAAATTCAGTTGTTTAATTGAGTTATTCTGGTCCATTGAACTTTTTTTGACGCATAATTTCATGTTATTTTATCGACTTTAGAGGTAACTCAAATAGTGATGAAAGTCATATCAAATTAGTTGTTTAATTAAAGGCTCACGTATGGATTCAATTTTTCTATAGAAGATTATAGTAGAACAGATATTTTTAAGCAACTAGGGTATGAATTTTTTTTTCTTTGGACACCAGAGTTACACGGGAAGACAAGTCCTGTCTCAGGCAAAACACACACGACACTGTACAGCGTGGGCCACACGAACTTTATTTAGCTTTTGTTATCTGAAAAAGGAAAAACTGCTGGGGCCAGTGGCCCACCGGAACACGCTCTGTTCTGGTTGGTGGAATGGCTCAAATCGTGCCACAGCAGGTTGAGCCCTTCCCACCTCTACACACACAAGACGCTAGAAAGAGGGATAGAAAGGAAGCCATAGTCTCTCAAAATCACCACTGTTTGAATACAAGCAGAACACACACACATCACATAATAGAACAGACAGTGGCATTGTCATCGCTAAACATTGAAGTGGTCCGCTCATCAAAGATGGTGGAGGACGGTGGCTGCTGATAGTAACCATGGCTGTGGCCATTATATCCGTGCTTACGATAGTTGTATGTAGAGGGAGCCTCGGTATTCGAATAATAACTGGCTGGACTTGCATAGTAGTTATATCCGTGCTTATGATAGTTGTACGTAGAGGGACCCTCGAAATTCGAATAATAACTGGCCGGACTTGCATGGTAGTAATTAGGTGGACTTTCGCTTGTGTAGTATTGATTGTAGTAGGATGGAGCATAACCATGATGTTCTGGGTTGTACGGGTACGGCCATAGCTCTGCCGTCCGTCCCGTCTTCCTCACGGCTTTGAGTACCTTTTTTTGTTCTGCCCACCCGGTCACCGTCACTTTTTGCATGTACATGTCTATGTCAACGTTATCCACTCCTAGTAAGTAAATATGAAAAAATTATCAAAATATTATTCACGATAATTTATCAATTTTGATTGAAAATAAGTTATTAATGAACAGATTGCCATACCATTCAATTTTTTGAGGGCTTTCTCTATGTTTTTTTTGCATCCAAGACAGTCCATGTGCACTCTCATCTCCACAATCTGCATGAACAACAAAACTTTTATGTATAACGTTATATATACACAATTGAGCAAGAAAGAGAACACAAAGAGTTCAACGGCTCGATATGCTAGTACGAAACACTGAAAAGTAAAGGTGGGAACAACGAACAAAATTTTGTCCGATATAGAATACCAAACATATCATTAGAGCGAGATGAACGAAGATACATGAAAGAAGCAACTGGGATTAACATAAATTGGTTGAAACTGAAAACATGCATAATCAACAGGATTAATGCATGTGGTATGCAAATTTTCACACACATACCCAGAAAAGAGTTGAAGAGAAGTACCGTCATGGTGTAGTAACTTTACTGAAATAACTTGTGAGTGATAAGGAAGAGGATGTCTGAACCTTGTATTTATACACATAAATCTGAGACTAAACTTTTAATTGGAGCCCAAGTTTTTGACATAATCAAATATAATAATATTGGTATAATCTCTTGTTGAAGTAAACCCTAGCAGAAACTTCACTGAAGATACAGTATTGCTTATAAAATCTAATCTCCTTATTGACCAGTTATTTCTCGACACGTAGAAGAATGTAGTGAGCTATGCAGCTAATGCTGATGGCTTGTGAACGAGCCATATATGGTCAGCTTAAATTAATTATAAGTAATTTTGCTTATGAGTTTTTTAAAATGAGTGATTTCTTTAATTGGTCAACTTTTTCCCTTTTCCAAAATTGCATAATATAGTTACTAATGGCATTGTTAGGGTTGGCAACGGGGCGGCCCCGCCCCGCCCCGCCCCGTTACCCATGGGGCGGGGCGGGGCNTAATTTTTTTTTAAAGTTTATGATCATTTATATTATTTCTCTTCTTCATTAGATTGAGACAAATAAATTTAGTTTTCATTTTCTATTAAAACTAATAAAATCTTCCATTTAAAGTATTGAATTCTTAAAAAAAGATTTTAAAAAAATTAAATGGGGCGGGGGTGGGACGGGGCCCCCGTTACCTGTCCCTGTCCCGAACCCGCTTCGAGGCCAAAATCCCCGCCCTGAATACCCGATTAGACAGTTAAACTTTTAGATATTTTGCGGTTAATCAAACATGCTTAGTGAAAATTAATTAAATTATGACCTAAACAATTGACTAATAATATTTATAAATTATTAATAATTGTCAACATTTTCACACGGAAATCAACCGTGACTAGATACAATAACAAGCATTATGATAAATTTATCCAATAAATCAATGTAACACGTCAAAAGTAATCACACTAAGTGAGATTTAAAATCTAATAGTCATATCATAAACTCTCAACTAATTAAACTAATTACAGATATTTTTAAAAATTAAATATTATAATAATTATAATCATAAAAGTGTCGAAGAAACTAAGGTTTTGGGTAGTTGCATGTAGAATAAATAAACGGATCTTTGTTTCGTTGTAGCTTTAAAAATATTAAGAAACAAGAAATTCTTAAATTTTTGCCATAAGATTTATTCATAGGTCTGATTTTGTTCCAATTTTTGGCAGCATGTTTTCGTAAAGTTCATTAGATACAACTGCATAATATTAAGGTCATGTTTGGTTTAGTTAAAAAATATATTATAATGCTACACCCCCACTAAGCAAAATTATTTAAATACTAGGCAAGTTGTTGAGTACCTAGTTGACACTTATTTTTTTAGTAAAATAAGTGTTTTTTTTTATTAGAATAGAATAAAATATTCAAATATGTTAGATAATATTTAGGTAACTTTTACTTATTTTAACCTTAGCCAAAGATGACGGATTTATTTATTTATTATTAGTCCCTGTTTGTCTATCATTATTATTTTAATGAAAATGAGTTTTAAAATAGTGAATTTTCAAAGAACGCGTAATTAAAAAGTAATAAAAAGTTTTGAATTTATGTGCAAAATATTTTATTTTGAGAAATTGTGATTGAAAATGAATTTTTTTAAAAAAATAATTTTAAAATAATTATAGATAAACATGAACTTATATATGCGCGTTATTGCGTTAATGACCACTACAATATCTTCTTCAATGACGATCATTGATTATGACCCAAGAAATATCAAACAATCTATCTTTACTATTTTATTAGTGTAATGGTTGGATACACAATGTAATTTAATATTAATGTCTTGTTTGGTATGACTGATCTAATATGACGTCCTCTAAAAACTTTTTTCGACGAAGAACTCTTTTAAAATAGTTTTTAAATTAGTGAAATATTTTTGAGAAAACTCTTCTAAAAAAATCGAAACAAAAGCAGAAGCACTATCAAATAGATCCTAAAAAATTCATGGTCGTATCATGATTATTTCGTCGTGGCTTCGAGGAAATTAAGAACACCATGAAATTCTTAAACCTTTGCTAAACTTTCGGACACAAGATTTTAATGTTTATAGAAGTGAAAATAATTTGGTCCTACTTTAGGTGTATTATCTTCTATGACCTCATATCAGTGACGTATTAAAGTACGTGAATACAGTATGAAGTAGTCAAAATAAAATAAAATAATTACACTTGGTAGAAAATTAATTAATGGAGCTGTTGCTGTGTAATTTACACGATGGTGACTCCCCTAAACAAATTCCTTAAATACTAGGCAAGTTGAGCGGTGTACGTATAGTCAAGAATTGGAAAAATCATGCAAATTTAAGAAAATATTATGAATGAGAAAGGCCTTGGATTTTATTGCGAAGATAAGGAGGATGAAATGATCAATCCATGTATTATAATCGTTGAAGAAAGGAGAATGATGGCTCCGTTTATCAAAGGGACATCGTTGGACAACAAATCCTAAATATAAATTTATGTAGATAATAGTCCGGTTTGATTTATCTAAAAAATTAATAAAAATTTAAGTTATTAATTTTAATAATACATTTTATAGGACCCATAACTTTTTTTTTTCATTAACTTTTATTAAAATTTACTAAAAATATAATTTTTAGCAAAATCAAACATGGGCTTAATATCAGATGTGTTGGTTATATTATTTATTTATTTTTTTCCTTAAGAGCAATTATCTATTTTCACTCTTTGTGTTAAGTGATAAAGAATAGGGAACCTAATAATTGTATCCTAGATATATTTTTAGAATAATTCATTTCCAATCTTTTAATTACGTTGCAAAACTCATTATTCGCTCCATTTTGACAAGACAAATTTGCTCTTCTTTTCAAATAAACAAAAATAAAATAAGGAAAAAAATATTGTAACATTTCTTACTTCTTATTATTATTATTATTTTTTTCAAAAATCTCCATTCATTAATCATGGGGAGTCAATTGCAATCTTCATTTCTTTTGAATGGAGAATCCAATAAACTAATGAACGGAGTCCATTGGACTCTCCCTATAAGCCCTCTTGGGCCATCCATGGGCCCTTAGAAATACACAACTATAACTATTGTTAAGCGGGAAAAATTCATATTTCAGGTGTATAGTTTACACAAATTCAAAAGTTAGGTAAGATAGTTTAACAATTCAAAATTTAGGTATTAGGAAATTAATTAAAAATATTTATTAATTAGATCACAATTATATAATTAATGATCACATATACATAGTTATGAGTCACAATTTATTTATTGGTCACATATTATCAAATTAATTAGTCCTGAGGATTTCGAGGTCACAAATTCAAAAAATTATAGGTCACAATTAATTTCATTGGTCACATATCTTTAAATTTGTTGGTCACGGATTATTTCTCAGTTACACATTGTCAAATTTTTAGGTCACAAATAACCACATACTTGATCACAGATAACCACATACTTGATCACAGATAACCAACACTACAACTCTAGCCACTTTTGAGCACCCTCACCCCGCCGTCGCCATCATCACCACACCACATGTGCACCACAACACAATCAACATCAACACCACCACCACAGCCCGACGCAAACACCACAACAAAAATTAAAAAAACACCCACTGAACAGCAAACACCACCACCACACACCCACAGCGCGCGCGCACACACACACACCCCCCCACTAAACAGCACACACACATACCCCCACTAAACGGCACACACATAGCTTCGTCCAAAGCAGCGTCGCGACGATGCTTTGAAGGGCGACAGCTATGCTGTCGACAAAGCAACGTTGCGACGCTGTCAGCGCAAAGAGACGAGGGAGAGAGCTGGAGTGGTAGGGGGAAGAGAGAGAGAGAGAGAGAGATTGATTTTAGGGTTTGGATAAATTTAAGGTTTTATATGTAAAATAAAATACCTGATTTTTGAATAATTAAACTTTGAACATGATTTTTTAAAATCAATTTTTAAACCCCTGATTTTTTATAATTTCCCTTGTTAACCTCGTTCAACTATAAATTTATCTGATGGGAGATGAAAGTAAAAAATAACTTATTCCAACACATCTCAGCACAAAATTTTATTATAATTATTTTCTTTGAAGTCGAAGTAGATATTTCTAAAATAAGGGTTGTAAGTGAAAACTGTAATAAATTGAAACCGTCTTTTCAAAACGATTTTTGTGACATGTGTAGGGATGGAGTTGCGAAATAATATTTTTTATTTTTTGTATTTGTATTTCGACT
>CAIGRS010064897.1:0-22353 GCA_903798395.1 Fraxinus floribunda | reverse complement strand
TTGGATCTTAAAAAGTAGGGATTCATGTAATTTCCACTTTTATTTATGAGCTGGCCTATCAAGAACTTGAACCGTATTCTACCCCTGTTTGACAATCATCGAAACAAAATCCTTTTTTTTTGCAAATTCATTTTCAACCACATATTCTCCAAAAAATTACTGTTCCAAAACTCATTTTCAAAAAAGAAAAGATAAGAAAAACTCGAATATCAAACAAGGGCTTAGATGTAAGCGGGCGATCAGAACAAGCTCTCTCACTTGGACACTCTTACCGTTGAGGATCTCATATCTGATACGGGCTAAAATGGAAGCCCATTAATGACAATAAGTGGGCTCATTAAGTGCTCATGGGCCGTAATTGGCTTCGTAGTTCAATTACAAAAATAAAAGTTAAATCTCGATAGAGACAAGTGATCGAACAAATTGGATACGTGAAAATATAGAAACTTATCAAACACCGATAAAATCTTAGAATCAAAGAAGCAAATAACGCTACAAAAGGATCATTTACCTACTTGCCAACTCTCATCAAACCAAGCTCGATCCCATGCAAATGTTCTTTGATAGATAGATTTTTAAATTCTTAATTTGAATAATGTTTCTTTGATGAGGTTACTAAGATATTGGTGAATTCTTGAAATGCGATTTTCTTCTACAAACGAACTATCATCAATATACAAAGCTATTCGCATTAAACGGCATACAGGCCAAATCTTATCAGCCTAATTCATGCTTATTAACAAGTACTATGTTCACCAACACGATTATAATTAAGCTAAAAAGCTGATTATAATTAATATCAAGCTCCATAGATCTCAATCCTTCTGCAGTGCTTCTGGACCAGTTGTCGCAAGTTTGTTAACTAAAGCTAATGCGTTGCTAGTCATGTAACTTACATTTGAAACACGATTTAGTAAACTTTCAACGACTTTTCCTTTTCGTCCATCAAATCCATCCAAACATGTATCTTCATCAGTAAGAGCAGCACTCAACCACGTTGTAACATCGCCCATTTGAGAGTCGAATTCCCGAAAATTTAGCTTTCTAAGCATGCCAAGAGATTTATGAAGATTATCAAGCGTAATTTGAAAAGACTCAATGCAATCCAAAAGTGCAACTTTATTTCTTCCTTTTATGATCGTATCACTTCTATGTCTCCTCAAGTACGTACTCACTTTTTTTGCTTCTCCGATGGTGACGGAGACCCCGGCTCGGGCCCACCTACTAGGGCTGTGTTTGGCTGTGTGTGAAAATGAAGCCAGAGTGTGAATACAAATATCTTGATAACGAGTCACACTGCAAGCATCTTGGACATAATTGTCCTCAGTTTGGGATGTCAGTGAGCATAAAAGCATTAGAAGAATGAATGTCAAAATAGTGCATGGCTGTGTCATCTCAAAGACAAAAAATTTGAAGGGCCCTTTTGAGAAAGAGAAAAATGGGCAGAAGAATTTGAGATTAGCACATTGCACAAGCTTGTCTAGTTAGAAAATCTTCTTGTTCTAAGGGGAGAGATTTACAACTTGGCCTTATAAGGAAAAAGGTTTTGGGTGAGTTGGAAAAGTTGAAAGACCCTTTTTTGAACAGTTTGTTAGAAAAACAAGAAGGTGGTGAATGCAATAAAGGTTGGAAGGGTGATGAGGAAAAGAGATTTAGCACAATATACGATCATGTGAATGGGCAAGGTAGATAGGTGAGTTTCTCATGAATCTATTGAAAGCAAGAAGGGATGTTTGGATTCATTGTGTATCCCAAGGACGCCTTTTCTGACGAGGCAAATTATGATGTAGTTCAATGTAAAGTATCAATCTCGACTCACCTCCGATCGACTCACAAATGATATGTTGATGATCGATGTCGAGTAATTGTTAGATCCATCGTCAAAATTGTTTTTATGGGCTCTTAGAAAAATGTCCAACTATTATAAGCACGAGGTTGATGCTAGGAAATTTAATTTGTCAAGCCGATAAATACCAATGGTTTTAAGTTTTAACAATAGCAAAACATAAAATTGCAACCATTTAGCCAAGTAAAGAAAGTCAAAACATTTTGCTTCAACTTTTAGTCAACTTGATCTTTTTCCATGGCTAGAAGGGTGTTACTTGAACCTAAAGTAAATTAAGCCCCTGTTCGGGCTCCATTTTACTAAGAAAATACATTTTGAAATAGTTAAAAGTTGGAGAATGTGTGATTGAAAAAATAAAGATATATTTTGAATTTACGTGTAAACTTATTTTTATAGAAAGACGTGTGATTGAAAATGAGTGTTGAAAAAATGAATTTTAGAATAACAGGGCTCAAACAGGGCATAAATATGACTAGTTGGACCCAAAATCGACCCATGCCCACAAATTTATATTGGGTCAGGGCTAATGCCTATCAAATCTAGGGCGTCGGCCCATTCCTGCTTCTTTGACAAAATCCATAAGTCAGATCTGATTCATCGTCAAATTGAGGGCTGAGCTGGATTTATTTATTTTTAGGGAGGGTTTGATACACGTTATTTTTACCGAACCGCAAAACCTTTACCACCGAAGAGGCACTCCTGAATTAGTGTGCTTCACTATACAATCGGTGATTATTGTATCTGTATTTTTACACTATTTAAATTTTGTAGCAGTTTAATCGAGTAAAATTCAAAGTTTATTCATTGGAAGCTACGATTGGGACATGGCTCGTTTCCGAAGCGTAAGCCACGAAATACTATACTTATATATAGGTATTACGATTGTCTTTTGGTATTCCTTACATTGTACATTGTGAATTGGAACTGTAGAAGAAGAAAAAACCGTTTGTTAAGCCGATCATCAAGAAGCAGCCGAGTGTGGATCATATAACTGGAGACAAGATTCCAAAGAGTTTTGTTTTTTCTCGGGGGAAGTTGCCGGGCCCCCTCAGACAATTGCAGATGGATTTAAGAAAATTGATGCTTCCTTTTACTGCTCTTAAGCTCAAGGTGAGCATTGCCTGGGAATTTCATAGCAAATTCTATGAAGACGTTGATGAATGCATCTGTTAAGTTGCAAGGATAAGTACTTAATAAGCTTAGTACCTCTATAATGCTCAAATTATGTCAATAAAGGAACTGTGATTTTCAACTAGTAAAGCTGACAGTTCAATTCAAATCCACTACCTGATACTTCTTAAAAATGTGAATCTTTTTGAGGTTTATATACTGATGTTGTTGATTCCAAAGCTCTAAATGAATTGTTTATTACCCAATTCATTTTATGTTGGGCTCATAATTGTTATCCATGAAGATAGACACCAAGCATTCTTGAGGTAATATTTAAGATAAAGTAATTTCCGAATGCCAATGTTCATTTGATGTTTTTAGCTCATTCTTAAATGAGCATATGTACTAGCATGGAAGTAATTGACCTCTTTTTTGTTTCAGTTTTTATGGCTGAGTTCTTGTGTTTGTTTTTATTTAATAAAAGTGGTTATTTGTACTAACAACATTGTTGCAAGATTCAATCAAGAACGCGATTCTTGAAACTTTAGATGCATAGTGAATTCTGTCTGATCTTCAGTTGGCTAAGTTGATATTCATTGTGATCCGCAGGAAAAAAGGCGAAATAATCTCAAAGACTTCTTGAATGTTTCAGGACCTATGGGGGTAACACATTTCCTCATTTTATCTAAAACTGACACGGCACCATACTTGAGAGTTGCTAGGACACCCCAGGGTCCAACGCTTACATTTAAAATAAACGAATACTCATTGGCTTCTGATGTTGCTCAAAGTCAATTGCATCCGAGATGCCCCAAAGATCTTTTCAAAAACTCACCCTTGGTAAGATCACATAAATCCTCGAGCAAACTTGAATGATTGTGTGCAACAAATAATGTGCATACACACATCTCTTAATGGTGTACGAAATGTTTCGTAACTTTGGATGCTGTATGATATGTGGGCATTCATATACTGACTGCTAGTACTCCCCTTTTTTTTTTTTGCCATTCGGTTACTCTCATGGAAATATTTCTCGTGTTTGAACGTTGTAGATTGTCCTTTCTGGTTTTGGAAATGGGGAGCAACATCTGAAGCTCGTTACTATAATGTTTCAAAACATATTCCCTGCCATAGATGTGAACACTGTAAGTGAAGAATCTCCATAACTCAAATCTAATTATAGCTTCAATGCAGTTGTCTCTCTCACAATTATGTGTTTCAGGTCAATCTTTCTTCATGCCAAAGGATTGTATTACTAAATTACAACAAAGAGACGAAGTTGATTGACTTCCGTCACTTCTCCATTAGATTACAACCTGTTGATGTTTCACGCAGAATTAGGAAATTTGTGCAAAACCATCAGGTGCCTGATTTGAGAAATCTTCAAGACGTGAGTGATTTCGTGACAAAGTATGCTCTCTCTCTCTCTGGACAGAAGGCAATGCACTTGTACTTCATATCTTGTTCACACTGAATTTTACTCTTGAGCAATTCCTATATACATTTTTAGTAGTTGATTTTTTATTCATTGCTTGTATATTCCTCCGAGACATCGTTTTTTTCCTTTCCTGATTGAGTCAATATAGCTTTTAATTATGAATCTGCATTTCATGTTGTTCTAAGTTATTGGCCATTAATTTTGGTTTAAGCTATATAACATAAATTGTGAAAGCATGTTACATGGATAATAAATTGTATGTTATCATCATTTTCTCTAAAATATCACCAGTTTTCTACCTGATATTGGAGTAATTTTTTAATGTTGTCTTCTGTGGCTTTTTGAAATGCAATGCCCTTTTCTTTTGTCAACTTATATAGCTAGGATAAGTTGCATGATGATTTTAGGAAAAATAGAACAATAGGGAGTTTTAAGGATTATCTCTGATACTAGATAAAAGTTAATTTGAAGAGTTGAAAAAATGAGTTTCGAACTTTTGTACCTGAAGTTTAATTCTTCTTGGAACCTGATAAATGGAGGGATTCTTAAAGAAGATTAAATGTTGTTTTAGCCCCTATTAAATTAAAATTATCACACGTTCTTCAATAAAATAATATTATACATAAATCTAAACGTTTTTCCTTCTTTTTCAACCACACATTTTTCAAAAAATTACTATTCTCCTCATTAAAATGTGAAAGAATGGAGCCCAAATTGGCTAAAATATATTAGAGGTGGTTTCCCCGTTATGGTTTAGTTACATTTTCCTTTGTTTCCTTGAAGGGCTGGTTATGGATCAGAAAGTGAAGCAGATGATGAAGCTGCAAATGTAATTCTAGCAACTGACCTTGGTAGAGTTAACCGGGCTTCTAAAAAAAGTGCTGTTAAGCTTCAAGAGATTGGACCTAGGATTACACTTCAACTCATCAAAATTGAGGAAGGACTGTGTTCTGGAGGAGTAATATTCAGTGAATATGGTATGCTAATCTCAACTGAAAACTTCTATTGATTAGTCAGGTGAATGAAGTTCCATTATTGAAGAAAGCAGTCAACTTGCATCTGGACAGTATAAAAGCTTGTTTGGAGAGATTTTTATAAAATCATTTTTAACTGCACATTTTATGGGACCCCTACCTTTTCACTTTTTAATCTCTACATTCTCTGGAAAAAAGTCATTTTTCACTTGGAAAAATCTCTCCCAAAGAAAGGGTAAAACTTCAATACAATGTTCTTTAATTGGTTGGTAAGTAGACAAGTCTCCATTGCAACAGCTTCAACATTCAGTTCCTCATGTAAGCCTGTAGTGCCATTTAATGGTGTGCTGTAGACATGATCATTCAAATTTTGGGAAGTGAAGAAATTACTTGATTTTGGGTGGTTTGAACTCTCCAAACGCAACTATGGATAGATTTTCCTTTCTTTCCTATTTGTTGATGGTTAGAACACAAACTAGAAAAGGTGTTGCAAGGCTTAATTGTGCATGCCTTCTTTCGATATTGTTTTCTTTGTCCATGATGTCCCTTGTCAAACTTGTGATATTAAATTGATCGGCATGTTATAGCCATCGCAGGCTTCGTGTTCTTTCATACCTTTTTTTTTGGACTTTCAAACATGGCATTTGAATAAATTCCTTCCGTCATATGATTGCATTCAATCACACATATAGCTAATAAATTGTTGCTTTACTGTTGTCTTTTGGCATGGGTCAAGCAAAAAATCAGAAAACCGATGATGAAGAGCAAGAAAACGATGAAGATGAGGTCAGAGAGCAAGAACATGAGGAGGAAGAGGAGGAGGAACAAGAAGACGATGTGGAAGAAGATTAGGTTGCTTATGTAGTCCGTCAGTGTGGGTAAAGCAGGATGTGACTTTTCTGTACTGCTTCCCTTGATTGCTGTTTCTGCTTTTATTGTTTGCAATAGCATTTGATACATTTTACAAGGATAATTGTTTATAGAACACATATAACAAAAGCCATGTGTCTTAACTAAAAATTCATTCACAATTTGTTATGGATGTGAAAGAACCAAGGTAAGCTTGTATGTCCACTCAATTCGTCAAAGAAAATCAATCAACTGATATGTACAAACTTCTTTGGCAAGTAACTTCTGAAGTAAAGATGGGAAATCGGAGCAATTGGTCCTAACCTTCAAATTTTGGCACAAACATTCGTATCATTTTTCCTTGGTGGGCGTAACTGGTTAGTAGGATGATTTTTCATTTCTTTTTGTCATGTTTTGTACTAGGAGGGAGGTGCATGTGAGGTGGAGGTGGCAGGTTTTCTGTTAATGCAAGGGTAGAATGAGAGTTCGGAGCAAGTGGTGATGGTGAGATGTGGTGGAGGGCTTGGTCTGGAGAAGTTTTGCTCGCATCCTTCCGCTAATTAGTGTTACGTTTCATCCATCCATAAAGGACATATAGACATGACAACCATGTGTTCAAGTATGTTTCATCATAGATTTCCGAACCATCTCCAAAGGTGTTCAATCCCTAAAGCAACATCTTTCCCCTACATACGAATACAAGCATATTCGGTATGGATAAAGAAATATAATAGACGACTTTTTAATACTGTTCAATGCTATTCAATCAACCAACCAAACATGCTATAAAAGCAAATAAAACAAACACCCTCAATCTTAAATAGTTAAATATATAATCGTACTAAATTGCCAAAATCAATAGTAATATTCTCTACTAAACTAAAGAGTTCACGTGCCTCTATAGTTGGCAAAATGAAGGGTAATACTGTCTATGCTTCACAAACTTCTGACATCCAATAACTAAATGGGTAATTATATTCACACTGTAGTTTTATTAGTTAACCACATTTAAATTTCATTTAAGATCCTCAATCTTTGCTCCCTTGTGTCCATGATTTTTTGCAATGCATTTTTATCTCAACCTTCGTAGATTAGCATTCAGTAGCACTTCCCGTCTCAGGTAACAATTTTCGACCAAAAAGTCTATTGAGGGCGTACAATTAACTTATTTGCCCATCAAATTTATAAAAGGAAAATAAATGTGAAAGCGTGTCTAATTACTTTTCACTCGATTTAAAACACACAAACAGAAGATTTTGACTGAAACCATTACCAAAGACGAGATGTGCTATTTAATTAAAGGTTGAAGATAAGAAATGAAAAAAAGTTTGGGAGATAAGTTTTACGGGAGCATAAAGGTTGAGAACCAAGTGCAATGAAAATATGGTGCAACAAATAAAAAGTTTGTTGTGAATTTAATTACCTCTACATTTTCCTTCACAAGGACACCAACAAGCAAGTTCATATACACACAACCTCCCGCAGATAACTTCTAATAAATAAGATGCAAATTAGGATGCAAATGTTGGCGGAAATGCATCTTATAATCACCAAACTGAACTTCGGCAGGTGGATGCAGATCAAAAACGTATGAAACGGGCTTTGAAGTCGATGTTGATTTTCTAGTTGTCACCTCATCAAACAACTGCCCAAAGCTTGATTCATCAAATGGAAATGATTCTCTTAGTAAGAAGAAACTGTCCCGTGCCAACTTTTCCACCTAATAAAACATTCAAGTCAGAATATATAACCATATATATCAAATGCAAGAACAGAAAACCTAAACTCTTTTCCTATTGAAACGAAAGGGCAATGTTTTAATGATGTCCAGATAACTATCCGACTGTTGTGTTTGGTCTGCAAGCAATAGCTGTAAGGAGAAAAACAAAAATTTGCAAGAAAAGTCCGTATTTAAAACAGTTTTTGCAATAAATCATGCTCTATTGGTGAATTTGATAACATATTTACTTCCACAATTCATGTAATGCCACTCCATGCCCATATCTTATCAGATCTCAGATAAATTTACTTTCTTGTTTAAGGTTGTTTTCCCATAACAACAAAACAGATTCATGTTCAAATCAGTCATCAAGCTGAAGCTTTTTTTCAGTTAAAAGTTCCTCAGGATAAATATTCAACTGTCACCTCCACAATGGAAAAACTAACTATTTTCGGTAAAATTTAAACAGGCAGGATAAGTGGGAAATAGAATATGTAAGTCTATGTTTGACAAAGCTTTTAAGTACTCATAGGCTAGTCAAACTTCATTTTTAACCACATATTCCTTAGAACCCACAACTTTTATCTACGTTTTAACCACACATTCTTTGAGACCCTGTGCTTATAAACACTGAAAAGCTTAACCAAGCGAGAACTAGATTTTCTCCATTACCTGTAACTGGGAAAATCGGATGTTGTTCATGGTTAAGATTACTACCACTTCTTGCAGGGAGTCTGCCAATATTCGGATAGCCAGATACTCAAAGAACGTTTGTATGGAGCTTTTCTGTCCTTCCTTATATTCATGATCAAATCTAGGAAACCACAGTACGCATTTGACTTCATTCCATGGAACTGTGTTTTCCCCTGCTCTGGACATAATGGTCTGATATGGATGACTAAGTCCCCACAAAATTTTGATGCCCGATGGGTCAGGAATGAGGGGATCTGGTTGAGATGATGTGGAAATCATACAGGAAGAATCATAGTGATAAGAAATATATGTAGAAAAATAAAGATCGATGTCATCCAATAATAGTATGTATCCATCTGAAGAAGAATCAGGAAAAAATCGAACAAGAGATGCTGCATCAGTGTCTCTGTCATCTTGGCTGCACAAACTCAAGTCACTACATGATATTGCTGTTGTACCAGATTCGTGAGAGAAGAAGCATGAATCTCCATTGCGACATCCCTGCAAATACTCCAACCAATTAAGTTACATATAGCCCTTGTTTAGCACACATTCTTTAAAACTCATCTTTCCCCAAACTCATTTTCAATAACACATTCTTCCAATAAAATAATTTTGCATTTGAACCCATAACTTTCCCCTATTTTTTTAATCAGATATTCTCAAAAAATCAATTTTCAAAATATCTATATCAAACAGGCCCATATTAACAATTTAAAAGAGCCTATCATTTAGAAATTGCCGAGAGAGAAATTCTGAGAGCAAGGTCTGAAATAAGCAAAAATAGATACCTGCAAAGAGAAAAAGAATTTGCAAACAGGTCTTTTTGCTTGGAGTGAATGAGAAAATAAACATTGGCTACCCTTGTTGCACAAGCCGTTAATGAAAAATTTACACAGTGATGCACCTCCAGCAACATGACTTCTGTCATCATTGGGTAATCTATGCTGTTCTTCAGATGCTTCCTCAGTAAGTAGGATTCTCATCTGTTTCATATGGAAAAAGAAGATATTATCTTCGTGGCAACGATATGGCACCCTGATTAGCAAAATATGGTACCTCTTTGACGATCAATGCCAAATTTCTAGCCATCTTGTCCATTTGATAATCACTGCATCCAGCAAAAGGTACAGAAACACATCTTCTCAACTCACTATCAAGCTCAAAGTGTTCATCCTCTACAGCCAGTGCCTCTGTTTCCCCCTTTTGCTCACATTCGAGATTGCATGTGTGCCAGACATATGGATCATAATAAGATGGTAGACTATCAGATATCACCAGAAATTTGGGTCGAACCCGATGCAGAGAATGGAGGATTTCATCATCTGCAAACAACACACTCAGCAGTCAGCGTAAATATGTCAAATTTTCAACATGTTGAATCATCTCGTCTGAAAGTTTAAGCAGTTAGACCATGATAACTTTTGTTTATGTAAATTTAGTCTTCAACACGAGGCGTGCCAGCAGGATTTATTTATTTCAGTAAAAGCTGGACACAAGTACTATTTTCACACATGTATGGTGGTGAGACTTGAACCGGGAATCTTTGCTTGCTATGGTACCATGTTAAAACATGTCCTCTAAAAGCTTAACATGTAAGAGGAGCACATTTATTTATAATAAATTTAGCCCCAGCACTCCCCCACCCCCAAGTGCAAGCCAGATTAATATTTTCATCAAAGGCCTTGCCCGTACACAATTTTCATTTATGATGGCTGTGAGACTTGAACTTTGGATCTTTGCTTGCTCTGGGAAAGGGAAAACATTTCAATCATCATATAAATTTAGTCTTTAAAAAGATATATCAATGCTCAAAGAAGCCATACACGTTTCAGTTACTTGGTGGAGTGCTGGCCGCACAAGGTAGTGGAATGAACACCATTCTTCCTCAACCTTTGAGTCTAGAATTTGAGTGTTTTCCTTATTATCAACCTTAAGAATCTGTTTCAGTCGTTCAAGACGACATTTGTCCTTCAAAAACAAAGCATGCATAGGTTACAAAACTTGAGACAAATCATAAATTCAACACCAAGATGTCTCCTTGGAAGTGAGTACTATAAGGGTTGGGGCAGAGAGAATATTACCTTGAAAGCACATTGCCAGAACTGAAATGCACTCAAGTTTCCCATATATAGCACCTCCTTCCTACCCAAACCAGTGTCCTTGCTGTTTCCATTATAATAGTATTCAGTGTATTCCACAAACTGAAAATTAATAACTCGTAGTCAGTAGAAATAAGATCGTCTGAACAATGAAATGTAACACAAATTCAATTTGTGGACAATACCCGATTTTCCTGACCAAAAGGAGAAAGAATGGGTAGAGGCTGGAGATCCATCAAAATACCAAATACAATGCCTTCCCGTAGCATTCCTATTTCCCCAAATTTGATAATGAGGAGAGAAGCATCAAACGACAGAGAGAAACTGGCAAGCAGTTGTCCATAAAATGTAGGCTCATGGTGACCCCTAGGAGATGCTTTTTCCAATGCACGAATGTGAACCAGCAGATTCAGTGCATCCTCGACAACATCGGGTTGTGGAGGATCCATGGCCTTCTGCAACAACACTGAAGAGAAAGAAATAGCAGTCTGATTGGCATTGATATACAGAGAACTAGGAATACAAACTATAGAACATACAGAATCCACTGAAGTCAACGTCACATAACATATAGCATTAAACTCTTGGATTTTATAAATCATTGCTTGGTGAGCACCGGCCAAATTCATTCATGCCTTATTAACAGGAAAAATGCATCTAGACCTGAAAATCTATGAGCCTGTTTGGTACGGATTAAAATCAGATTTTAATCTAAATCAAAGTCAAACAATCAATATTAATCACATCTTTCATGGGTCCCACAGCTTTTCAATCACATTTAAAAAAATTCTATCACAATCTACTAAAAAATCTAATTTTAATCTTCACCAAACACCCTCTATATCTAAGTATGGAAGTGTCTAAAAGAGATAGGTTTTTGGTGGTGATAAAATTATTTAACAATATCTTATAGCATAAAAGGATTCCCGATGATTAGGGGATGAATAGTCCATCAAGAAACTAAAGAAGTACTAAGCTCATAAGCGACGGTGCAAGTCCTGTTTGAGCATTGATTAAGATGCCATTCAAATGTCTTAAAACAAACAGTTTGCTGGGTATACATATAATATAAAAGTTGATTACTTGCTTAGTAGACTGATGTACATTATAGGGGTGAGAAACAACACTTGCACATTTTTATTGATTTAGGAAAAGTAATATGAAGGGAACTTAAGAGGGAATCCGTGTTACGTGTTATGTGAAAAATTGAATTTTTATCCAATATATCAAGCATATGTACAATAAAACAACTTTGAGTGAGAGATATGGTAAATTCCTATATCATTTCGCCTGTATCGAGGTTCGACTCCAAGTACTTGTCATTTTTACTAAAGTCAAAGCCACTTCGTGAGTACTAGCTACAGCAAACAACATGGAAAAGATGCATCTCAAAGAATAGTAGGTCAGAAATGGCAAACTACCTTTGGGGTCATTAATGGCTCTAGATTCAGCACAGGAAATGAGAAGTACTTGTTGCCTTAATGACAACCTCAGTATGGCTGGGGGTTCATAATCCACCAGCTGATTAAAAAACGATCTTGTTACCAAACGATACACGTGACCATCACAAGTCCGACCAGTTCTCCCCCTGCGCTGTTCAGCCTGTGACACAAAAGTTGAGGACAAGAAAATCCAATACGAAAAGTGAACCACAAGAAGGAGCCAAAATTCAAGCAATACCTGGGATTTGGAAACCCATACAAGCTCTGCAGAATCTTTTCTCCGATTAGTATCCCAGTAAACTTGCAACGATCGACAGGAATCAATGACATAGCCTACTTTGGGTATTGTAACAGAGGATTCCGCAATGTTTGTGGCCAATATTATCTGTGTTAGTGATGATGTTTTAAATTCACATAAAAAATATACAGTATGTTCTAGTAAAGATTCTGCAAATGTTTGCATGAACTTTTAATGGACAGTATAAAACATCACTGCCATATGCAAGTGAAGTAGGAACTGAAACTGAAAACAGAAAAGAAAATGTTACCTTACGATGGGATTTCCAAATTCTCATTGCCTTGAGAGCTTGTTCAGTGTCAATACTCCGATGTAAAATATGAACCTTGAAACATTCACTGAATGGTTTCAAGAGGAACCACTGCTGTTCCAGTGCATAGAATGTTGGAAGGAAGACCAAAATGCTCTTCTCAATATCTGGTTCGTTTTTGTGAATATATAATACCAAGTCATGTATAAGCTTGTGGACTTCAGGCTTGAAAATTGCTTCAGCCATGATTGGGCTTGGTCCAGAACAATATTTCAAAGAGGGGTCTTCTGATTCCATATCAAGAAGATCGATTACCTGTTCAACAAAAAGTTAACAGGACACCACCTTGATTAGATAACAAAATTAAGGTAGTGTTTGATACCCATTTTAATGGGAATAGAAATTTTGGAATAGTGATTGATCATTGATGTGAGAATGTGTGGTGGAAAAGTTGTAGCGACCAAGTTCTTTTAATAGAAATTTTGGAATAGTGATTGATCATTGATGTGAGAATGTGTGGTGGAAAAGTGATGAAAAGTTTTAGATTTGTATGTAATATTATTTTATTTGGAGAATGTGTGGTTGAAATGAAGAAAGAGAAGAAAAAATGAGAAATAGAATGGGTGCCAAACAGGGGCTAAGCGAAACTCATTCCAATAGGAAGAATCCATGCTGTCTCATATTTGAAGAATGAATAATGTCACAAGACTTGAGATTCATTTTGTGTGAATATACGAGCATAAGAGAAAAATACCAAGCATTTATTAAAGAAAACATTTATCCAGTTAGGTAAATGGGTATGCATCTCTTGTACTTCCGTTCAAGTTTAAATCATGCCAAATATGAAGGTTAGATGCCAAATTGACGTTTTGTACTTTAAAAAATGTTATAAAGCCTATGGAAACATGTATAGCAAAAAACATGGCTTCCTTTCAAGTATAAATCATGCCAAAAATAGAGGTTAGATGCCAAATAGACATTCTATACTGGAAAAAATGGTAAAAAACCAGTGGAAACCTGTGTAGCAAAAAGCACAGGAACAAATTGGTTAATGCAAAATTCCAGTAACCCATTTCGAATAAAAAGGCCTTCAAATGACTTGAAAGGTAATTGATCATTTATGAATGCATTCATAGAGTTCCACACCACTGTGAAGGCAATGAGGCAATTAATGTTGATTATATGCAAGTTCCTCTTTACATGGATTTCAACCTAACCTGCCCGCATAGATACATACGTTAAAAAATTGTCAATATGCCTAATAAGAAATCCTAAAATCAAATATTTCCAAGTTCTCATGATGAAGAGCATTTAGAAAATTAGCTATGGCCATTTTATTTTTTATTTTCCTTTAGTTAGGTTTCAATATCATTTGTATTTCTTTGTAATCTACGATTATAGTTGAAGCATTTAATTGCATAGCACTCATTGGAGAGACCACATCCAACCATCAAGAGGTCCTTCAACAGACCGAATAATCGTTGAGACAAAAATATCCGTAGGCGATCAAAAACATAAAACAGTTCACAGTAAAGTAACACTAAAAATCAAAATTTTAATGGAAAAGAAAGTAAAAGATGTTTCGCCATCAGATTACCAAAAGGTCTCCACGTGAAGTAATAGCAAGGTAGCGATAGGTAATTCCATTAACATTGCATTGAATGCGATACCTGTTCAAGATATGTCACTTTCCGCTGATATATGACGCTCTTCTCTGTGCTAGGAGGGATTGCTAACACTTCTACTCTTTCACCCCTACCAAGATCCTTGAAGTATTCACGATACCTTGAAATATCAGCAGTAGCAGACATCAAAACCACCCTAGAAAACCACAATCCATTTAGAATTCAATCTAAGCAAATCAAATCATGAAGTTTAGATTGATGCTCAGCATTACGCTAACAGACATGTAGAAGGAGAACAGACTGAGTTAAAACAATGCTTACCTCATGTCATTATTTTTTAGCAAAAACTGCTTCACGCAAACAAGAACAAGATCAGACTCCACAGATCTTTCATGTACTTCATCAAGAATAATAACTTTATATTTGAGTGCTTTCAATCCCTTCTCACGCATTTCATCCAACAATACCCCCGCCGTTTTAAATACAATTTTTGATCTGATATAGAAACTTGACACGGTTAGATAATATAAGTCAATGGTTGAACAGATAGATATAGCAGAGCAAGGAGTAAATTGTGATTAGTTACAGGAAGACCATAACATTAAAATCCAAAAAGAAGTCGAATTCGTGCTAAACCAATAAGGCAAATTGTTACATGCCTAAACAAGGGTCTACTAGAATTTTAAGATAGCAATAAAGTTAGAAAGGCGTCAACATCCTTTAGATTCAACCTCGGCTAACCCCCACAACTCTTTAGTGTTGTATATCCAATGTTTAAAAAGACATAACTGGGTATTGAGGAGTAACACATTGAACCAAAAAAATGTCTAAATGATTATTACAATGCAAAATAAGCAAATAATACAACAATCCCCAAGATACATATTAGAACAATTTAAATTGTGCAAACAAATAAAAGAAACTACTCGGTCCGAGAGTTGACTATTCCCGAATTGGATCTACGAGAAACACAAATTTTTAATGTTTTAGCAGTAGCTAGTGGAACAGTGGGCTACTACAGAAGTGGGTCAATCCAAATTTTTTATGTTTTGTGGACCCACACTTGAAGAAAATAAGTTAGAAAGATATGAAATGCACACCTCGCAAGCCTAGAGGAGCGTGCCTCACTCAACTGAGGAGTGCGTTTGCCTCACAATCAGCAGCTTGCATATGCAAACACGAGGCTTATGAGTTAAATTAAGCACACGCAATTCATCAGTGTAAGATAACCATTATATTCTTTATTGGAAAGTTGTTGCCATACTGCACAGTTTAATGTTAGATGCAATTGGAAGAAAAAAATTGGACATCTGGAGACCTTCCTTTAAAATGGTGTTTACAGTTATTTTCTAACATAATCTTTTGCCATATTAGAAGGAAACAGATTCAAATACCAAACAAGAGACGTTAAGAAGCTTTTTTTGGGTCGAAACCAAAAGCAAGCCAGTGAATAACAAATCTTTGCAGATATATCAAATTATCAATCATAAAATTACCTAGCTGAGAAGACCCTTGAGTGACCAATGTGATACCCAACCTCTTCACCTACTTCACAATTACGAGCTTTTGCCACCATTCTTGCAACAGCTACAACAGCAAATCTTCTTGGTTGTGTACAAAGTATAGGCTCCACGTTTTCTTCTAGTAAGAATTGCGGGACTTGCGAGCTCTTCCCTTGAAAAAGGAGCAAATATTTGAGGAATAAAATAATTGGTTTCATCATATGCCAAAACCTTCTCCAAATAGTAAACCAAATAGCAATGCGTACGAACATTGGAGCAGAGAAAAAATTGTATGTCAAAACTGACAAAGAAAAACAAGAGTGGCCCTTGGAATAATTGCAATTCACTTCCGTATATTGCCATCAAATATTCGACAACACAAAGTTTTGGCTTGTACATCTTATTGGCTCTAATTATGCTCTTGGTCGTATAATATAATTCGGCTTTGTTTCTCGAAGATCTGATGAGAAAGTCTTTGTATTCTGTTTGAATAAGGCCTAGTCTTTAGGGTACCTGAGTGGTGTTTCCTGATTTCTAGTTGCACTCATCACGTTGAGAAACATGAACTAATTTGTCTCATTCTGTTAAGTTTGTAAAAGGCTATTTATAAGCCCAAGATTGTTTAATAAGAGGTAAGTCATTCCCAGAACCGTTGAGCATTTTTTATTTTGTTCTTAACATTTTGGTATCAGAGCCCCCATTGCGCCTGACAAAATCAAAGCAGTAGAGTCTTTGACGTTCTTGCAGCAATAGAGAAGATGACTGCCGAAGGGAGTTTTGTGCAGCCATCCATTCCTCGTTTTGATGGTCACTATGACCATTGGAGCATGTTGATGGAGAATTTCCTGTGATCTAAGGAATTATGGGGGCTGGTGGAGACTGGCTATGAGGAGCTAGCAAATGGATCTGTGCAGACAGAAGCACAGCGAAAGAGGCTAGAAGAATTGAAACTGAAAGATCTGAAAGTGAAAAACTTCCTCTTTCAGGCCATAGATCAAACGATATTGGAGACCATTCTTGTGAAGACAACTTCCAAACAAATCTGGGAGTCTATGAAGAAGAAGTTTGAAGGGAGTGCTAGGATCAAGAGGTCACATCTGCAAGCTCTCTGCAGAGAGTTTGAAACCCTAGAGATGAAGACTGAGGAAGAAGTCTCCGAGTATTTTTCAAGAGTGTTGTCAGTGGCCAACAAGATGAGAACATATGGGGAGCAGATGCAAGATGTCACGATGGTGGAGAAAATTCTCAAATCGCTGAGTGAGAAGTTCAATTATGTTGTTTGCTCGATTGAGGAGTCCAAAGACATCGATCAACTCTCCATTGATGAGCTGCAGAGTTCTCTGATTGTTCGTGAACAAAAATTTCAGGACATACAGGAGAAGCACAAGCACTCAAGATCAGTTATGAAGACAAATTTGGTGCACGAGGACGGAGTAAAGGTGTGTACAGAGGCAGAGGAAGAGGGAGACGCCAGCCCTACAACAAAGCAACAATGGAATGCTTTAAATGCCACAAGCTTGGGCACTTTCAATCTGATTGTCCAAGCTGGGACAAGGAAGCCAACTATGCTGAACTAGGGGAAGAAGAAGAGATGTTGCTCATGTCATATGTGGAGATGAACGATGCTCGAAGGGGATATGTTTGGTTCTTAGACTCTGGATGTAGCAACCACGTGTGGTGACAAGAGTTTGTTCACTGATCTAAATGAGGACTTCAGGCAGAAGGTAAAGCTGGGAAATAACACAAGGATGGATGTGTTAGGAAAAGGCAATGTGAGATTGAAAGTAAGTGGCTTTACACATGTTGTTAGTGAAGTATTTTTTTTGCCTGAACTAAAGAACAATCTGCTGAGCATTGGTCAACTACAAGAAAATGGGTTGGCGATTCTCATTCAACATGGAATGCTCAAGATTTATTATCCAGAAAAAGGGCTCATAATACAGACCGAGATGTCAGCAAATCAGATGTTTGCGTTGCTGGAAAAATCACTATCACAGAAGCCAGCTTGCCTCTACACCTCCACACCTCCACACAAGATATGGCACACTTACGGCATTGTCGCTATGGACATTTGAGCTACAAGGGGTTGAGGACACTCCAGTTTAAGAAGATAGTGCATGGGTTACCTCAGTTCAGAACTCCAACAACAGTGTGTGCAAACAGCATGATTGGAAAACAACGCAGAGATCCAATCCCAAAGAAGAGCAATTGGAGGAACACAGAAAAGCTCCAGCTTGTTCATGCTGATCTCTGCGGACCAATCACTCCCACCTCTAACAGTAAGAAGAGGTACAATATATGCTTCATTGATGACTTTACTAGAAAAGCATGGACTTATTTTTAAGTAGAGATATTCAAAGCATTAAGCATGTTCAAACGTTTTAAGAGTTGTGTTGAGAAAGAAGGAGGATATATAGAAAGAAGGAGGATATATTAAATGTTCTCAAATAGATCGAGGAGGAGAATTCACATAACTTGAGTTCAATGAGTTCTGCACAGAGCATGGGACCAAGAGGCAATTGACTGCAGCGTATACTCTACAGCAGAATAGACTAGCGGAAAGGAATTTAGTTGTCCGATTAGGAAATCTCAAATCGAACTGTGATGAACGTGGTTCGATGCATGCTTTTTGAAAGAAGGATTTCGAAGACTTTCGCGGTAAACTGGACAATACATGTTCTGAGTCAGAGTCCTACATCGGCCGTGAAGAATCAAATACCTGAGGAAGTTTGGAGTGGAAGTAGACCCTCGGTTGAGTACTTTAGAGTTTTCGGATGTGGGGCGCATGTGCGTGTTCCTGATGTGAGAAGGAAAAAACTAGATGCAAAGAGCATTGCTTGTTTGTTATTGGGAGTAAGTGAAGAGTCTAAGGCATATAGACTCTATGATCTAGTTGCAAGGAAGATTGTAGTTAGCAGAGATGTAGTGTTTGAGGTAGATAAGTCTTGGAGCTGGGATAGCAGTTATGAAGAGCACATAATGGTTGATTTGGAATGGGATGGTGAAGATAATGAGGCAGTGAACGCGGGGAATGAGGGAACAGTGCGTGAAGAGGAAAAAGAAGTTGCTGAACCGGTTGGTAGTCCTCAAATGGTGAAAATGGAGGAGAATCATCTAGTTCTGAAGGAAGAAACAGAGGACCTCTGGGGTGGATGAGAGATTATCTAACTGGGGAAGGACTTTCGGAGGAGTCGGAAGAAGAAGAAGATACAAATGTCAATTTGGCTCTGACAGTGCATTTTGAGGAGGCAACGAAGCATGACAAATGGAGGACAGCTATGGGCATGGAGATACAAGCTATAGAGAGGAACAACACATGGGAACTCATTGATCTTCCTAAAGGTGCAAAGAAGATTGGAGTAAAGTGGGTTTATAAAACCAAACTTAAGGAGAATGGAGAAGTGGACAAGTTGAAGGCTCGTTTGGTGGCAAAGGGATATGTGCAACAGTAAGGGATAGACTACACAGAAGTATTTGTACCAGATGTGCAAATGGACACAGTGAGAATGATTGTGGCTCTAGTAGCTCAAAAAGGGTGGACTCTCTATCAACTTGATGTCAAATCCGCCTTCTTGCATAGGGAACTTAATGAAGAAGTGTATGCGGAGCAGTCGAAGGGTCATGAGCCGGAGAATAGTCCTCAGAAAGTTTACATGTTGAAGAAAGCCCTATATGGACTAAAACAAGCTCCACGAGCTTGATTTAGTCGTATTGAAGCACATTTCATAAGCGAAGGGCTCGAGAAGTGTTATAGTGAGCATACTTCATTCATTAACACAAATAAGGCAGGTAAGATTCTCATTGTCAGTTTATACGTTGATGATTTAATATTTACTGGCAATGATGAATTGATATTTGCTAAGTTTAAGAATTCCATGTTGAGGGAGTTTGACATGACTGATTTGGGGAGAATGGGGTTTTTTCTTGGCATAGAAGTTTTGCAGAAGTCAAATGGGATCTATATTTGTCAGAGGAAGTATGCTTAGGATGTGTTGATGAGGTTTACGATGGAAAACAGCAACTCAGTTCATAATTCCATTGTTCCAGGTTATAAGCTTTTTAAAGATGAGAATGGGGTTTGTGTCGATGAGACTTTATTTAAGCAAATGGTGGGATGCCTCATGTACTCAACAGCTACAAGGCTTGATTTGATGTTTGTAGTAAGCTTGATTAGCAATTACATGGCCAAACCAACTGAGTTGCATCTGATGGCAGCCAAGAGCGTACTGAGGTACTTGAAACTTGAAAGGAACTATTGGACTTGGAGTTTTCTACAAGAAGGGAGGGTGTGAAGGTCTGGTTGGATATGCAGATAGCAACTATGCAGGAGATATTGAAGACAGGAAAAGTACATCAGGTTATGTCTTCACTTTTCTTGTTGGGATCTGGAGCTGTTGCTTGGTCCTCAAAAAAGCAACCTATAGTCACACTTTCAAACACAGAAGCAGAGTTCGTGGCCGCAGCTGCTTGTGCTAGTCAAGCTGTTTGGATGAAGAGAATAATTGAGAAGCCGAAGCTCGAAGAAAGTGTCCAACAATTACTTGTGATAACAGTTCCACAATTAAGTTGTCAAAAAATCCTGTGTTACATGGTCGAAGCAAGCACATTGACGGGCGTTTTTATTTTCTTCATGATCTCACACGAGAAGGAGCAGTTGAATTGGTTTATTGTGAAACACATCATCAGCTGGCAGATGTGATGACAAAGCCCCTCACAGTGAATGCATTTAAGAGGTTTCAACATCAGTTGGGAGTCTGTCAAGTTCCTAAATTACACTTGTTGAAGTTGGTAACTAGTTTAAGGGAGGGAATGAAGAGAAAGTCTTTGTATTCTGTTTGAATAAGTCCTAGTCTTTAGGGTACCTGAGTAGTGTTTCCTGATTTCTAGTTGCACTCATCACGTTGAGAAACGTGAGCTAATTTGTCTCAGTTAAGTTTGTAAAAGGCTATTTATAAGCCCAAGATTGCTTAATAAGAGGTAAGTCATTCCCAGAACTGTTGATCATTTTTTATTTTGTTCTTAACAAGATCGAGCATCAGGAATCAAAGGAACTAAAGTCTACACAGTGCCAACTGAAAAAGATAGAAAATTGCGGCTCTTTCCAACTTCAACATTAGTAACTTATAAACATCAAACAACGATATAGCGAGTAAACAATGCAATGTCAAAAAAATGAAAAATAAAAAAGTTGGCGTGAGGTTCACTACCGCAACCGGTTTCGCCAACGATGAGAGTAACTCGATTCTCTAGAATCTTCTCGACGATTCTGTTCCTAAGTGCCATCACCGGAAGGCCGGAGAAGTTCGACTCCGCCGACGATGATGCAACGAACGGCGATGAATACGACGAGTAAGACGACGATGTTGGCGATGACGCCATGGCTGTATAATTTTCCCAAACTCAAATTCAAAACCCTCGCAAACGCTCAGCACTGTGTAGTGATGCAAAAGTATTTCCGTATTATAAATAGTCTTTTCTTCGACAGAACGCGGACTCACTGGAGTCCTTTTCTGTGAACACTTTGTACGGATTTGACGCGCTTGAAAGTTTGTGAGATTAGTACTCGCGGTGAATTGCCGTAGATTTTGGGAAGGGTTTGGATGTGGCCAAATCGTATTTACGAGTGGTATAATCAAGGCGTGTTTGCTTGATTTATTTCGTACAGAAGTGGGTCCGATGGAAGAATTCAATTGGACATTGATGCTGCTTTTGAGTGGATTCTCCGCCTTCTCGTATTCTTTTCTTTGTTTACAAAATATTAATTAATTTCTTTATTTATTTAAAATAAGCAATATTTGGTCAACATTAAAATTATGAACTATTTTTTTCTTTTCTTATTAATCGCGCATTCTTCAATAAAATATTATTACACGTAAATTCAAAATTTTTCTTCTTTTTTAATCATATTTTTTTAAAAAAAATACTATTCCAAAAATTATAATCTCAAATAATGTGGGCCAAATTAATGTACACCATGTTTGATCCCTTCAATAATATGGCATGACT
Source organism: Fraxinus floribunda (assembly GCA_903798395.1). Taxonomy (NCBI): domain Eukaryota; kingdom Viridiplantae; phylum Streptophyta; class Magnoliopsida; order Lamiales; family Oleaceae; genus Fraxinus; species Fraxinus floribunda. The sequence continues at coordinate 498 of CAIGRS010064897.1, read as the reverse complement.
TGATTGTTTTATTCTTAGCTATGTTAATGAGTCAGTTGGAAAAAAAAAAAAAACTCGAGCTCGGCTGGAGCTTTTTTGGACCCGAGCCGAGCCTGACCAAAAAAATTAGGCTCGGCCCGAGCTTTCGGTTTGAGCCTTAACGGGACGACCCGAGCCCACTCCGATTCTTTTTTTAGTGACAATGAACTGAACAACAACCACGTTCTAGCTCCAATCTCGTTATGGATAGCGGGATGCATGGCCGAATCTTGAACTTCCCACCAATGGAAACTTATCGAGACGTCTGTTAAACAATCCAAAAAAAATAAAAAATAAAAAAGAGGAAACTAGAGTTTCATTAATTCTTCATAATGAAATTTAGTACAAAAAGATGATTTAATCTAAATATAAAGAGATTATATATAAGCTAAACAAGAAAACTAAAAAAGATTATTCTACCCTTAATAAACAATAAAACAAAATAACCTTATATCTATTAATAACGTCAAGATCATGTTA
>CAIGRS010064874.1:0-20914 GCA_903798395.1 Fraxinus floribunda | reverse complement strand
GGATGCATCCAGAAATGAGCCAAAACGACTCATATTTGAACTGAAAAGAGATGGAAAGAAGGTTGCTGAAGAGATTATTGATCACTGAACTACTCGAGTTTCGAGGAAATATCATCAAGAGTACTTGATCAAATGGAGCGGATGCATGAGTGAAGAGAATACTTGGGAAAAAGAAAAAGACATTGGAGCTTTCAAATCATTAATTGAAGCATATCATTCATCGATGGCTCCGAGGACATCACAAAACATATGGGGGAAAATGTCAAGAATCGCAGCTTTACTTAAGCGCATTGATCCAATTGAAGCCGCATTTTGCCCAATTTCGACCGCACATTGTAAATATTAGTTCATATTTGAGTTATAATTTCCTTTTCATTGTAATAGTTTATTTTAATTGTAAAATAGCTCTGATATTTGTAAACATTTAGTATGATTCCTCGTCATTTAAATATCTACTCCTATCATTTAGATTTTTGTTCCGCAAGCTATTATAGGGGGTATTAGTCTTTTACCTCTGATATTGGTAAACGTTTAGTATTATTCCTCGTCATTTAAACGTCTACTCCTATCACTTAGATTTATGTTCCGCAAGCTATTATAGGGGGTATTAGTCTTTCACAAATTGTGACACGTGCCCACAATTTTGAAGGTTAAACTGTTTTCACACTTGAGAGCCTGTCTCACAACCGTTTTGATAGAAAAAAAAGAGTTCTGAATGATGACTTTTAAAATAATGTATAGTTAAAAAGTGGGGAAACTTTTTTGGGATACGTATATAATATTTTATTGTGTGAATGTGTGGTTGAAAATTATCCTGTAACAAATCATAAAATAAATTAAAGAGTGTCAAACACGCACATAACACAAGGGCGAAAGGATCTTCCATCGCCCATAACCATCACATGAAGATTTTGTTTTTGTTGCTATATCATAAATCAATAAATTAGGCCCCGTTTGATTTGACTTTCTTTTCTATGGAAGATGAAAATTAAATTTCATTTTCACATTTTTTCATGTTTGATTGACTAAATTTTCCATATAATTGGTTTTCCACATTTTCTTGATTTTTGAGGAAAATATTTTTCCTTGGGTTTGGTGGGAAAAACTTTTATAGGTAACTTTTTTTTTTAATTTTTTTGTAGTGGAAACAAATTTACCCCCAATTATAATAAATTTTATTCATTTAATGGACAATTTTCTTGAAAACAAAGCCAAACGAACACCAAAAGATCCAAAATTTCAATATTTTCTAGTGGAAAATTATACCAATTAAACACAATTAATTCACAATTTCCAATAAAACAAGTTCTAGACAGTTCAATTCCCTGAAATTCATTTTCTTTCCACTCAATTCCATTCTTGCAATCATACGGACTCTAAATCTATACATTTCCCATTCATTTTGGCAATACGTTTTAGCTAAATGTGCTTTGTTCAATTTACTGAAAATAAAAAACTCAAAAGAGTATTTCAAGCTAAACGTGATTTGTGCAATTTTCTAATCAAAGTGTAGACCCCACAATTAGATGTAACACATGAACTACTAGTGAAATCGAGCCGAGCCAATCTATGACGAGTCTGTCCAAATTCGTATATCTAGTCGAGAAACCGATCTAACAGAGTCAAGCGAATCGGACTAGTTGCTAATGAACTTGTCTCACTTATCATTCGTAGTGATCATGTGTACCTCAATAGCTTGAAACAATGCGACAACACCCAAGACAATAATAATAATAGATGTAGAAATTGTGAAACGAAACAATTTTCTTCGTGCTTGTTCTATAATTAATATATGGAATGAGCAGTGCAATGAGAATATGGATTTCTAACACGGTTCCCTTTCTTGTAGGTTGAGAAATCAAAGGATTTGTCACCAAACAATTTCTTCAACACGTTGGAAAAGCGTGTAAAGAGACGAGATATGTTTGGCTAAGTGTAGGTATCATATCTTATTTCAAGAAAATACCGAAGAAGATTGAACAAAACTAAAGAAATATTTGCAATAATTGAGTACTTTGAGGAGTATTGGAGTCTATAATTCAATTCTTTCTCTCTCAATTGAAAATTTGATTTAGTGGTTCATATGTTACTGCATGGATACAAAATTGCTCTGGAATTTATGTATGTATTGAACAAAATAACACAGAAGTAAAACTTATAAGAAAAAATCTCCAAGTACAGAACAAAAATCACAGAATTTAGCCAGGAATTTGAATTTTATCTCAATAAAATATTGCCAAAACTCCCCCCACCCACCCCCCTATTGTGTGGTCTCGATAAGTACAGGATTTTTGAAATCCTATACTTGTAGCAAAGCTGAACTTATAAATACCGATACTAGATGATGACTATTTGTGTATGACGTCCTAAAGGATGATTTGAGGGTCGGTCATCCCATTAATTTAGCCTATGATTGGCTCATTGTTTCTAGGTATTTATAAATACATTTGTTAAAAAATGCTTTTGATCAAATCGTTTTTTATCAACATATTTCAATAGATTCACAAGCACCGCCACTTCTTCTCTTCACCACCCATTTGCCCTGTTTTAAAACACCAAGGTTTATAAACACTTTGCCATGTGTTTGATTTGATGGAAAAATCTAATTCAAATTATGATTTCAAAATATCGACTATTATAAATTTTGTAATAGAGATATCATCTAAAATTGTGGACTCTAAACCCTTAGATAGATTGATATCGCCTAAAACTCTCAACATAATGCACATGGCTCAACTAAAGTACGCTTATTAGGGTTGTAAGGATCATATTATTTTGTGACATATCTTCCATCACATTCATATGGAAGAGTCTCCTGCTATCATAAATTATTGATGACAAGTCAGTGCATTTCCTGTTCATCTTGGGTTAGCATTTGAGGTATTCAATAATATAGAACTTGAAATGCTTAAAGAGAAGAATTACGTGTTAATATTGTTAGTTTACTAACGACAAACGAGTTAGATCAGTTATAGTCATAGTAGTGTATGCACTTGGAGATTTGAACATGCGGTGCTAATCGAGCCTACTTATATGCAAATGGACCTAGAACGCATACTATATGCGGTCCATCTTGACCCCACAAACTCAGTTCAGATAGAGTTAGTTTGAAACAGATGATAGAACGAATACAACTATGATATGTAGAACTTGTGAAACAAAAACATGTTTCTTGGTACATTTTCTTTAATTATTCTATGGAATGGGCATTATAATGAGAATACGCAATCCCCCTATCATCCTTATTCTATACTGTATTGTTTACATGTCTAATGAAGGAAAATTGCACAAGACACAATGATCATACATAATTTCTTGAATAATGCTTCCTTCCTCAACCTTAAACCTTCTACTCTGCTTATTCCAAAGATGCAATGCATATCCATGTCTATTAATTTGTCTAAACTTTGCAAGCAACCATTTCGACTTTGAGGGAGACAGACTCTTCGGCCCCTCGAAAAGGCTGCCGATTCTGTTCCAATCAACAGGGTAAAATGCCATAGGCGGTAAAACAGTAAAATCATAACCAGTTCCAGCCCCTAGAACAACTCTTGAAACCAAGTAAGGCCCATTGTGTCCCCATTTACTCCCATCAAATGTTTGTGCAAATTCCTCGATGAACTTGTAAACAAGTGGATGGCCTTCATCAAAAACCATTACTGCATTATTCAGTCTGGTCCAATTTCCTGTCTGAAAATCAATTGTTTGAGCCCCAATTACATTTCTTAGATTCCCAAAATTCTTTAAAATTATGACATCGGTGTCTAAATAAATGCCACCAAATCTGTATAACAATCCAAGTCTTAGCAAATTTGAGAGGTTCTGGCCTAAAGGGACCTCACCAGGATTCACATTTCCTTTCATTAACTGATTAAACCACGATTCTGCAGCAGTGTTCTTGAACAGGTAATTGAAGTCTGGAGAGATTGAAGTCACTTTAAACCCCTTAGCCAAAAAGGGTCTTAAGATTTGCATCCCATTTCGTGAATCAATTGTATTGGAGACTATGATTAAGCAGCCATTTGGGTGTGATTTGAATAGACTCTCGATAGCAAATAACTCTCTACCACCAAAAGAATCCACTGATGAAATCCATGTCATGAAAAAGCGATAATCACAAGAGGAATCCAGTAAAAAATCCTTCATTCTAGCTGAAAACTGCTTCATTTTAGCCTCGGAGCCCAAAATCTTGAAAGCCTGACTGTGCTTTTTTCTCCTAATTGGATGTTGCAATGCAGTTCTGTTTGTAAAAACTACTAAGTTTGGATTTTTATGTGAAAGGGGCAAATGTGTTTTCAAATTTTCAACTGGGATCCCTTTTTTGATCGGAAACTGTACAGAAGGTGAACGCTTAGTTGAAGACGGAACAGAAAAGGACTTTCTTGACTTTTCGGCGACTTCCCGCGAAAAACTGGCTGGCTCCGGGGGGTTTCTGGCAAAAACCACCAAGTTTGGATTTTTACGTGAAAGAGGTAAATGGATTTTCAATTTCTCAACTGAAACCTCTTTTTTGATCCCAAATGGTACAGAAGGTGAGAGCTTAGTTAAAGAAGGTAGAGAAAAAGACTTTCTTGATTCTCCGGCAACAGTTTCCGGCGAAAAACTGCGTGGCTCCTGGAGATTTCTGGCAGGAAAAGGAACTTTGGCAAAGAACATTGTGGCACTGTTATAACTTAAAAGACAGAGAAAAAGAATAGAAATTATAGCACAGAATGATCTCTTGGTTCTTTGCAAATGGCAAAGAAGCTGAGACGAGGAATTCTTGAAATTTTCCATAGCTTAAACTCTTAAGAGCATTCAAAGATTCTGAATTAATGCCAAAATTCTGCACGTATCAAGACTGGCAGAATGTAAAGTTGATATTGAGTGCATTTCTTGATCTGTTTTAGCGGCAAAAGGAAGGAAACTGAAGTTTTGGACCTAATAGAAATCAGAGTTTGTAAGAGGAAATTATGGGAGTTTCTGCTTATTTTGTATGCTTAATTGCTTGTTTTAACCGGAGAGATAGTGGAGAGAGAGAGAAGAATTGCTAGTAGGATGAAGGGGTTGGGCAGGTCATGCCATTTTAAATGGGTTTTTAACATGCTTGGATTTTAACCAGTATAATCGTAAGCAAAATAATTTTATTTTATGTTTCAAAATTAAAGCTACCGAAACATGTTTGCGTCGAACTTGTAAAATAATTCTTTTTACATTATATCGTAATTTGGAATCTTTCGAACTTGAAGAATATTAGAAGAATCGATCAATGCAATAATTGCTGGCTCATTGATTCATGTTGAGCCCTGTATTTCAGGCTTACTGTATTCATTACGTATTGAAATATAATAATTGATAAATCGTTCTCCTCTATGGTTTGATTTGTATTTGGAGTTCACATACCTTTTTAATTAGTTTTATGAGTTGTTACTCATTAAAAATGCCTTGATGACAGGATAATGCAGATGACAAAAACAAATGGCCATGCAAAGTCTACAATTATGATTTTCTTGATTAATTACAAGGAGATTCTTGATTAAGGAGAAGTAGTGCGATCCATTTAGTTAAACTAACTACGAATTGTTGCCATACACGTGGCATCGATAATTTGGTAAGAGAGTTTTTTGTCTGAACATTTGCCAAAACTCACAAGTTACAACTCACTTGTTAGTTCCATATTAATAATTAGGAAAAATTGCAGCAGCGGTTTCAAACCTTTTCGTTTTTTGCAGGCTTTACCTTAACATTTACTTTGTGCCACCACATATCCCAAACATTTCAAAATATGCAACAGAAGTCCAAATTGATCGTTAGTTAACCAAATAAATTGATTTTGACCAAATTTAAAATGGGTAAAATGGTGATTTTTTTATTGTATAAGTAATTGACGTCTTGCTCTCAGAATCATTCAAGCTAATCTCCATCTCCACAACAATGGGCAACTACTCTTTCAGGAGGCCATCGAACGATCTTGAAAACGCAACCTCCTGCACTTCCATCCCCGATCAACCCGAAGCCGCCGCCTCTACTCCGGCTAGTCAACAGAGATCCAAGAAGCTTCTCGTCGGCATTATCTTTTCATTTGTATTCTTACTTTCCTTAATTCTTCTGTATGTTAATCAACAATCTGAATCCCAATTCAATGTCAATGGAATCAATCAAGGAAAATCTTGTTGGGAGGAGAACAACTGATTAGCTCAAACATTCAACAATAATATATGCAAGAAATCACGCAAAACAGAGCTGAAAATGTAAACCGTAAAGAACCGAATTTAAAAAATTCAAAGAAGAACAGAAAACATAGCTTTTATTCACTTTCCAGAATAGCCCACAAGCTACAGTTACTGTCACGCTTCAATCTCAGAGAACCACCACAGTACAAGCTTGAATCAAACCCCAAAGTAAAGATTACAAAGGATAGCACTCAGTCAAGGCCGATTATTACACAAAATAAGATATCTCTCTTTACTATACACGGTTCACGTAAGAACCCACACTCAAACCCAATGAAATCACTAAAGATTGCACGAATGAGTGAAGAAATTAGAAATCAAATGAGGAGATTTGATTTCAACAGAGAAGGAGAAGAGAGAACTCGTAGAACGGCGCAGAGAAAGAGTAAGGGAATGGAAGGATCTCGAAGAAGTGTTAAGTCTCAAACCCTAGGACCCGTTTTTAAGTGAGTCACACAACAGTCACCCATCCAACGGTGTTGGAGGCGACACGTGGTGACATCACAGGCTTCCAAAACAGGTAAATGAAAAATACGGTTTCAGCCTTCATTCCAAAAACACGTTTCTGCACCAACTTTAGAGACCAACAGAGTTTGGGCTGGGCTTCAATTCCAGCTGGACCAATTAATTTTAGCCCAATAGCCATAGCATCATTGTGCCATTTTCCCTTCAAATCTCCAACTCCCAAACTGATAACTCCGGCAGCTCGAACTTTACCGCCTTCAAGAAGGGTGTCTCGGATGTGTCGGAGAAGACTTTCTGGCTAGCCAGCGGTGAAAATGCAACCTACTCGTGGACCAATGCTATGCTGTCTTGGCAACGAACGACTTACCATTTTCAACCAGAACATAATTGGATGAATGGTAATTCAATTTTACAAATCAATTTTATTTCTGAGTTTGCAAGTGATGCCGAAACGAAGGCCGAGATTCTCGATTTTGAGGGTTTTGGGTATGGTAAGAAAGATAGGACTTTTGGTTTTGAGAGGGCAGGGAAGAGGTGGCAATTATGGGTGGAGGAGAAGGAGAGAGCAGTGGGGGAGTGGCAATGAGAAAGAAAATTGATGGGGTTTTGGAGGGTGAGGGTTTGAGAGGCCATGAGAGAAGAAGCCATTTTCTTTCCTGTGTTATCTAGAAAAGGGGACTATGTTTTGGTAAGGGATTAAGATGAGCATTTTCTGTACTCCACAATGTCACTTATTTGGTCAGAGTAAGGTGGCGGTGGCGAGTCTGGGTGGTGGGTGAGGTAAAGAAAGAGATAATGAACAGTTTTTTTTTTTTTAAATATAATATGGTAAATAGCAAAATTACCTTTTTACTCATTTTAATTTTGGTCAAATCAATTCATTTGGTTGACTAACGGTCTTCCATCCATTTGGACCTCTGTTGCATATTTTTGAAAGGTTTGGAACTTGTGGTGGCACAAAGTGAAGGTTGAGATAAAGTCTGCAAAAAATGAAAAAGTTTGGGATCGTTACTGCAATTTTCCCTAATAATTATTTTAAAAAAAACAAAACCCTAATGAGCTAGTTTGATTTCTTCTTCTTTTTCATTACTAAATTCCACCAGTTAATTATGCTAATATGTATGTTGATTTAACCAAATTGTTTGTCCTGCTTCTACTACGAAAACTTTGACTTAATTTTTTTTTTTTTAAATGTATCAATAGTTATCACCACACTCTGTCTCGAGGCTTCGTCACTTTTCTCTATGACTAGTTCCAATCTATGGTTTGCCTTTGACTTCACATTCTTGGTCGACAACAAAATATAGTGTGCGCACAACTCGAAGCACTAAGGAGCTTGCACACATTTTTTTTTTAGGAAATAATAGCCCCTTATATAATTAATGCAGAGGGAAACATAAAATAGTAAATGAATGAGCACACAATCAAACCTCGTTTATAAATATTTTTACGTAAATTTTAATTTGACAATGATTGTGATGGTTAAATCAATAACTCGATGAGTCAATTAATGGTCCGTAGATCGATACCTTGATGGGTCATTGACCTATTCCCATTTGATAACTGTTCTTCTAAGTTTTCAAAGATGCTTCAAATAAGTAACTAGGTGAAAGGGGCCCATTTCTATAAATAAAGTCATAGAAGTTTTTATTATTATTATTTTTTTTAAACGAGCCTTTTTTAAAAATTCCCCCAATATCAAATAATAGAAATTTATTTTATTTATGGTTCAAACTATTTTCCCACTCAGCTTGTAATCGCTACCTCAACCTAGATCTTGGTAAGTTTTTATCGTATTTTCTGAAATTGAAGAAGGTAATTCCTCTACCTGGGTTAATAGATTAATTCGTTTCTTCTTCTATTCAACGATGAGCTTGAAATTTTAATCACAGTGAAAAGAGAAATGGATCCTGATTCAGTGAAATCAACCCTCTCTAATTTGGCTTTCGGCAATGTAATGGCTGCTGCAGCCCGTGATTACCAAAAGGTAATCCCTTTCATGATTATTCTTGTTTTTTTCCCAAATTTATGTGAGCAAGATAAAGAATTTATTTCAAAATAATGTGCCATTTTAGCCCCTGTTTCAGTGACTCATCAAGATCAAAATAATGTGCCTTTTTTCAGCTACTCCTTATATTTTTGCACGGTTACTGCATTCGATCTTCCAAAGATTTTCAAGAAGTAAACAATGAAAAATGACAAAACTGTACTTAATATCCTAGTTACTTACCTTAAAAAATTCGATAAGCAATGTAGTGCCAATTAGCTAGTGCTATGCACTTTTCTTGTACTCACGCATGAGTTCACTACAGGAATTACTTGCTCAAGAGAAGGGACATGCATCGTCTTCTGTTAATGAGGAGTTTGATCTTGATGAATTGATGGATGTAAGTGGAGAATAAAGTTATAATTTCTGTCTTCATTGCTGCAAAATGAGCTTTGTTTACAATCATTGTGTTACAACAGGACCCTGAGCTGGAAAAATTGCATGCAGATAGGATTACAGCTCTTAAGGTTTGTAGCTTGGTGTGCTCATATAAAATATCCTACTGTGATTTTATTTGGGGTTGGCTTTTGGATGGTGAAATAGTGTTTTCCCGGATTTGTTCTTGTAGAAAGAAGCTGAGAAGCGACAAGAATTGAAAATGCAAGGGCATGGAGAGTATAGAGAGATAACCGAAGCAGACTTTTTGGGTGAAGTTACTGGCAGTGATAAAGTAATTTGTCACTTCTACCATCATGAGTTCTACCGTTGCAAGTAAGGATTCTCTCTCAATATCTTAATAAATGATATAGGGAACTTCTCAGTTGTGATGTGAGAAGTTTGCTTACACTTTAGCCTGAAAATTATAATTTTCACATAATACCTTTTGGCTATAACATACATCTTCAATCCCTTCATCAATAAAAAAATAAAAATAAAAAAAATAAAAAATAAAAAAAAGGAATTTATATCCTCGAGGAGTATGCTTGTGCCAAAACTTGTGATGATGGTGAGACTAATATGTTATACGAGGCCTTGCACGTTTTAGTACATGTTTCACGGTTGTGGATTCTCATATAATAATTTCATTTTGACAAATCATTTAAATTATAATTTTGTCTAATGACTTTTTTTAGGATTATGGACAAACATTTGAAGTTCCTCGCTCCAAGACATTGTAGCACCAAATTCGTCAAGTTGGATGCTGAGGTCCGTTTTAACCTTTAAGCTCCATATATTTCAAAATTGACTAATGGAGAGTTTCCACCTTATTTCTGCTCCTTACGGAAGGAAGGATGATTTTTCCTTCCTTGTTTAATCTGAGGGATGGTTGAATGGTGGAAATAACATTTTAGGAATTGTATAACTAATGCTCTGGCTAAATAATTGTTACCTTAGAATACTTGACCACCTTGCATTTGTAGAAATTGTTTAGTCCTGTGTTTTACTCAAAATTGAGTGATTTATTTACTTGAGGATGTTTAAATGTATGCGTGTTTTGTATAATTATAATTGTCTATCTACATAGAAGATAGTTGTTGTAATAAAATAAAATTCTAGGAATGCTTTTTATTAAGAGATACAAAACCTTTATGGTCTATATATTTAAAAATTGACTTGTGGATAGTTTCCACCCTATTTCTGCTCGCACTGGAAGGAAAGTTGATTATTCCTTGTTAAATATGAGGTATATTTGAATGATGGAAATAAAATGTTAGGCATTGCATAATTGATGTTCTGGCTAAATAATTGCTACCTTAGATTTCAAAAAAACATGTAGAAGTTTACTTTCATCCATCTTTTCCTTCCAACCTAATGGTGTTACTGTGTCAACTATTTTAATTTGGATTCTTCATGCTAGTGTTTGATTTCATTCATTGGAAAAAATACTAAGGCTACTCCTTATAAAATGTTTCTGTAGAATGCACCTTTCTTTGTTACAAAGCTGGGAATCAAAACATTGCCTTGTGTCATACTATTCAGGTCAGGCCTCTGTAATTATTTATTATATGGTACATTTCGTGCATTTCTGAGTTGTTTTTCATAATTTTCTTGGTGTTTGAAACTCTATTATTATCAATGAATCACATTTTATATGTTTGGATCTCATTTTTCCTAGTTGATTATAACACTAAGTACAGCTATCAAAGCTAAGATCCTAATGGCATGTTTGTTTAGGGAGTATTACGTAGAAATGCTTATTATTAAGGATGACAAAGAAGTCAATGAAGTACTTCTCAGTATGTTGTGTTCCTTTTTGTTATCATTTGATCTCAAAAGTCCTCCACCATTGTCTAGTTACTCCCATCATTTAAAGGAACTCCAAAGAGTTTTCCTCTCTCTATTGCATATCTTATGAGCCTAAAAATAATTTCCATATCTTATCTTTTGCTGCTTTATGATCAACTTCCACCCTTAATCTCAGCAGACAAAATTTGGGGAAACAGTCGAAAACATGGTCTTCTCTAACACATTTTTTTTTCTAGTAGTTCCTATTAGGCGAGAGATGGATAGGGTAAGATACGAACTTTCACCTCTATAATATAGGTTGTGTCTTGTCAGGTTTTGACTACTGGTGGACAACTCTCACCCATATTAGAAATAGAGTTAGTAAAAGGCAACACACCTTGTTCTCTCCCTACTTTCTTTCAAATCTTGTCTTGTCAGGTCTGGATTATTGGTAGACTGTGTTATCCTATATTATAAATAGGATTAGTACTTGGTACAGGTAACGCGTCTTGTCGTGTCCTGTACTCTCTCTCAAGAGAATCTGTAACTCAATTTAAGGAAACATATGTTCATCTCATGGGACTTTGCCGCTATGTTCTCTTGGGACTTCCTGCTGCTCTAACCCTTCAACTCAACCATCTGCCAAGATTGTACGAGCAGTCTCAGATATCGATCCATGTTTTCCTCAAGCTCATTAGCCACCCATCTGCTGAAGACGCTATACGAAAAGGTTTACCTTTACCACCTACTCCACCTCTGTTTCTTTTCTAGGTATTGGTATATTATACGTCCACCTAGCTCCCTCATGATGCATTAGCAAATACCTCCACCTCTTTCTGCACCGCCCGTTTTCCATCTCTGCATTCTTTCTTTTCTTGTTTCCATTTTTTAAGTTTCCTCCCTCTCCTTTTTGTTTTCTTTCCAGTCTTTTCTCCATCTCTTCTACTCTCGAAGAAGTTAACAGGCTGAGGTGCAATAAGCAGCCAACCTCATACATACAGAGACTCATAGTGGTATTATATTAACCAAGGTGAACAAGATTCATGATTTTTAGAAACTTGATGGATAACATGTATGATTTAGTAATTTCTTCTAATATCCAATTCAATGTAGTATGAATGTTGCTGATAAATCCTTCCTGAGATTGACTCCTTAAAAAAAGATACCATCCCTTTGGTGAATGTACTGATGCTGTTGACGCTATTCCTTTGGGAAACTGGGCATGGGTTTGGGTGTATTTGTTTGTTGAATATCAGCTTAAATTAGGTCACAACCTACAAGGAATTTTTATTTTTTTTTGGTCAGGAGATTCTGATTGCCTTTTGATATGCAGTAAATATATACTGAGCTTGATCCAGTTTAGAGTTTATTGTTGTTTATATTGAATTGTGAATTTTCTTTCAGGAAAGGAATTGCGATAGGGAGGCTGGTTGGATTTGATGACATGGGAAGTAAAGATGATTTCAGCACGAGGACTCTTGAAGTTCTTCTGTTTAAGAAAGGTGACAGCGTTATGCAAAATGTTATGCAACTTGTGTATGTTGCTACGGTTTCTAAACCATCATTTTGCAGGAATGATTGATGAGAAGAAAGAAGAAGATAATGATGATGATTATCTTGACAGTAAACGTACATCAGTTAGATCAACTGTGAATCCCGATTCTGATTCAGACTAGAAAGAATTTGTTGAGAGCAATGTGGGTTGGGGCGAGCATTACATGAGGCTAAAGCTTTGGTACGAGGTCATCTTTAAATATCATTAATTTCTATATGAATGAGATGAAGAAAAGTGGTTATGTTTTTTGATAGTATGCTTGCATTTTAGTTTGTAATTTATACTTTGGATTGCTCCAAGTCAGCAGGCCTCTATGTTATTTATGTTGAATGTTTTCCCCATATTCGTCTTCAATGAAGAAAAGTGTTTCCCTTCGAACAGAAAATGATTGTACATTACTTTGAATGTCAAACAGTCAACTCTGTTAAGAGTAATCTTCTGTTCTGTTTTTTAAATAATCGGCCACACTAGGTAAAACCTTTTATAGAAAAATGTACTAAATGTCAATATTTAAATCACATGGAGAAAACAGTCACTTGCTAACATTAAATTTCACAATAGGCCCCTCCGTCTCTTGTAGTCGCTCAATGTCAAGGTCAGCGTGTGCCTCCTCCCGTCGTTCTCAGGAACTTTACAGCCTACAGTTGCTTCCATCCTTTGTTTCCTGGCCATAAATCCAGCTTGGGCTCCTTGAGGACCGCCAAACTTCTGAAGCACAGACAATGAAATGGGCAATTCAAAATTATGTAGAAGGTTTGATTCAGTCCCTTGGTCGACTGGAGCTCTTGTATCCACCAACTTCCCGGCATCAGCTGCTGCTTCCAGGGCTGCTGCTGTAGCAGCCATTCCAGCCTCGGCCAAAACTTTAACTCCTCCATTGCTATTAGCAACCTCTAGAACAGCACTTGCATCACCATTTATCTCGCCTGCTGCTTCTTCTCCAATGGAGTTTGACAGGTAATAATTCCTTGATCTAGTCCATCTTCTTGAAAAGGGATCATACCCTGCCTCACCAGCTTTCAAACTTGTATTCACGGGTTTCTTTTCGGAAGCATTTTTGAAATTCTCTACTCTGTTCCTTTTGTTCATTTCTGCCAGCCGAACCGCCTTTGAATCTTTACCCTGGGTTTGACGCGATGCCTCCAATTCTTGCAGTCTTGCTTTGATCCTCTCAACCTCTGCCTCGTCGTCCCTCATTTTGGCAACTTCCAACTCCCTCCTGAGACGATCTTTTTCGGCAGCAACATTTAGTGGTCGCCATGTGGCAGACTTTTTCTCCTGCAACATTTGTTTCACGGTGGCCGCTGAGTAGACAAATGTGTTTGTTTTCTGTATGGCATCTCTCTTTTCCAACACCTCCTGTTTGCTAGGCATATGACCATCATTGCGTTCTACCTCCCTAACCCATTGATCAAACTCCTCCTTGAGTGGCGGAGAATCTGAAATCATTGCCATCTGCCACCTGGCAGCAGAACTTTCATTGCCCCAGACAACATTTAGGTACTTGTATGTGGTTTTGTTATCAAGCTTATACTGCCTATCAGGATCTGAGGCATCAACATTGCGAACCATACAGAGCCTGTAGATGGGCCCTGTCCTTGACTTCCCAATTCCAACCCTCACGAAACAACCAACAATCAGTTCATCGAAGAAAGGCTCCATAAACCATTTAGCCAGTTTTGACCTTCGAATCGTAATTTCCTTAATATCCTCAAACGTTAGCATCTTGGACTCAGATGTCTTCTCATCATCACTATCAGCCATTCCACCATCCCCTGTTGAATCTTCCTCATCGCTATGAGACCCACTTCCACTCCGGCTGGGACTATTTAACGTGGCCGTGGTGAAAGATCTCCTCTTTACAGGGGAGTATCGGCCGCCAGAACCTCCCCTAGCATCTCTTCTTCGTTTAACTAGTTCATCCAATGCACCTGCCCTTTCAGCTTTGGAGCGCAGGCTGCGTGTAGGTGGTGTGGGGTGGCTCCCTTTTCTATCTCGACCCTTCATTTTTTTAAACTTCTCAGTCAAATCTCTGTCACTTCTCTTGGTTGCACGAGCTTCTAGTATCATTTCACGTTCAAGTTCAGTTAGCTTTGAAAGCTTTTCCCTATCATCTTCATCCTTGTACAGATCACTCCCAACAGAATCGTCGTCACTGTCACGCTCTTGATCATAATCATCTTCTTCATCAACATCTTCCTGATTACTATGGTCATTGTCTCTTTCGGTGGGATCCAACCTCTTCTTCAGAGGCACCTGTGCACCAGAAGGTTTTCTATTTGAATAACCGCGATCATCATCTGAGTCATCATTTTTGAAGTCACTTCCATCATCAGTTTGTGAACCTTTTCGCCGTCTTCTCAATGGTGGAGAAGAATGGCGGTTCCTCCCAGTTGCAGTTGTCCTCCCAGCTGCCTCCAGGAGCAATTTCTCTAAATCTGCCATTGCCCCTTGTGCCAATCCTCAAGCTGCATTGAACGTGAGTGGTTAATTAACTAGTTCTTATACAAAACAAACCAGATATAATTATGTAAATAAATAACCCAATACACAAATAATTACTTCCAAGGAAAAAAAGTTTACACTGTTTCCATGGATCCATCAACATAATCATATTTTCCCACTTATCAATGGATCTCAACAGTCGCATTCAATACTGCAGCAACAAACTATGCCTAGCTCCAAATAAATTTGATGTCAGCCACATGAATTCTTTTTTCAACTTGATCTGAACGCCATTTTGAAAATCTAACAACTCAAGCCCAAATACCATTTCTCATAATTTTTCAGCCACGACGAGGAATGACACTCCTTAGATACCATTTTCTTTTCAGTATCTTTTAGTTACCAACGGAAGTGATGATCACTTCTCAGTCAATTATTCGTTAGGTATGATTTACTTGCCATTTCAAGCTTGAATATAAACCAACAAGTGGCCACTCATTCTAAGCCGATTTACACAATCACCATTACTGTAATAAACTAAAATTTCAGAAACACTTCACCATCATAAAAAGTTAAACTAGTTCATTCTTGAACTATCAGTTTTATCATGCTATTTCACAGATACAAAATTAATGTGAGAAAACCAAGTTACTCTTGGTCCATGCTCAAAAATTGAGACAACAGATTTCATGGAACAAATGTACAAAATAAATAAAAGAAATAAAAAAAGAGACTTAAATGAGACATACAGATACTAGTTCATGTGCAACCGGTGATGATCGGCACTTCCACATTGAAGGCCAGATCATGAATATCAAAATAAAACTATAACCAAAAACAAAATACAGTGTGCAAAACAGATTGCAGAAAATGTAGAACAGGCAATGCCCGAGAAAACAAGAAAAATCTAAATGGTAAACCTTAAAGACAAATTCGCTCAAAGGTATTATAATTTCCTAAATGATATCAGTACATATTGCATAAAATCGAAAATTTTCCTTTCATGGGGAATTGACTCACTACACAGCTTGAAAAATTAGCTATTTTAGATGGCAGCACTTTGGGATGAAGTTCTCTAAATTTTTATTTGGTAAGCTTCTCCAAAAGGAAATATTTTATGCTTAATTAGGCCTAATTAAAAAATCTCATCACCCAAGAAGAAGAGGAACCAAAAAGAAAAAACAGATAACCTCTAAAAGGGGGAAAAATAACTAAGCTTGGCCATACAGAGAAAAAATATCGAAGCTTTTCGCTAAATAATTTACCCAAAGTTAACCACACGAAATTCACCAGAAAAAATAAAAAGGAAACATCAATAACTATCGCAAAAATAAAAATAACATGTACAAATTAGACCAAAATCCGACACCGATTCAATCAAAATTCTCCTGATTTTTCACTTTTACCCGAAAATGTTTACATAAAGAGAAGTACCAAGGAAATAATAGTATCGAACAAGAAAATTAAACTTATACAATAAATAGAGATCTCTGCGAACCCTAGTCTCAACCCAAAATCTTTCTTTCAGAATTTCAAGAAGAAAACAACAATTTAATGTACGTATAAACGGCATTGACACGAACACACACACACACACACACATAGAGAGAGCGAGAGAGAGAGAGAGAGAGCTTACGATTGACGAGAGACTGAAAACCTAGGTGGAGCTTCTCGTTCGAGAAAATCTATTATCGCCGAGCACAAATATTCGACTGTGTATAAATATCTATTGCTGTGTTTATCTTGAGTGTATATATCTGCACGTGTCGGAGTCAAAAAATTTCCTATATTGATTTGGGGTCCCTCATCTTTCTCTTTTTGACAGAACAAACACTAGTTAGCGCACATGCAATGCACATGTCGTAGTATAGTTGACTACGTAATAGAGTTGAACTGACTTTTGGTTATTTTTGGAGATATTCATAATTAAATCTTATTTAGCAAAAAAATTTCAATAGAAAACTGGAAAGTTAAAACGAGAAATAAAATTCGATTGCTAAAAGTTCAAACCTATAAAACTTGGTAGGTAGCATAACCTCATATGGATATTAAGAAATTTCAAATCAATAAAACTCGATTACTTGCTCAATTTCAAAGCCAATCAATGCGCATCTTATATATTAATATACTAACTACATGATAGTCGTCATTCCAAGTTGAACCGCAACTCATCGTAGCCAACATTTATCTCATGGGTTCAGGGCAACGCCCCTAACTGTCATCGACCTGACCGATCAGATCGCAGGGGTCGAGGGGGCGCTGGTATAGGGCAACACTTCGACGGTGATCGACCGACCCGTCAGGTCACGGGAGTTGAGGGGTCAGCACCCCCTCATGGGGGTTCGGGGCAACGCCCCTAGCGGTGATCGACCGACCGGTCAGGTCGAGGGGCAGCGTACATCATGGCAAAAAAATTAAATGAAATTCAGTATTTGGCAAAATTACTAAGAAATAATTCAGTAATAATTTCGGAAATCGCCATGTGGTACAAGATGTTTTGCTCCTTTTATATTGTAGTGATGAAATATAGAAAAATAATTTTACATACATCTTATTATATTTCAAAGCCAATCAATGCGCATCCAAGTTGAACCGCAACTCATCGTAGCTAACATCTATCTAATGAGTTCGGGGCACCGCCCCGGCGGTGATCAACCGACCGATCAGGTTGCGGGGTCGACGGGGGCAACGCCCTGGAGGTGATCGACATGTCCGATCAGGTCGCGGGGGATGCAGCGCTCCCTCGTAAGGTCGGAGAGCAACGCCCCAAGCGGTGATCGACCTGACCGGTCAGGTCGTTGGCTGCCCCCTAGTGGAAAAAAAAATAAATGAAATTCAATATTTGACAAAATTATTAAGAAATAATTCAGTAATAATTTCGAAAATCGCCGGTAGAAATTGTTTTGCTCTTATATTATATTGTAGTGATGAAATATAGAACATACAAAGATATCAATTATAACCTAACCTAATAGAGAGAGAGAGAGAGAGAGATCCTCTCGAATTTATTCATTTTAGGCTAATAAAATTATTATGTATTTCAATGTAAAAAAAATTTACACGCACGGTGTCTTCGTGGGGCACGGAGACACGATATCTCCGTGTCGGGAGACACGGCCTGTCTTCATGCCACACGGAGACACCGTCGATTTGATTTTTTTTTACCCAAACACACGGTTTCCATCCCCAACAATTCTTTGAAAATTCTTTCTGATCTTCTTCTGACGCTGCTATTTTTCACGGTGATGTTCTTCTTATGGCGCTGCTATTTTTCACGGTAGTTGAGAAGTGAAAGGGAAGCTCAAAGATTTCGGAGCTATAAGATGCTTAAGCCGAGACGACGTCGTTTTGAATGACGATACGAGCATTCGACACGTGGCAAAAAAAACAAAAAAAAAACAAAAAAAAAACTGTCTCTTTTATATTGTATAGATATAGAAAATGCTTGAATTTTGTAGCTTTATACTAAGAGATTGAAATTGGTTTCATTTAGAAATTTTAGTTACAAGTCTATTTCATACGACAATAGTCGTTGGTTCGAATTCAATAGGTAAAACTGATCAAAATCCTTGCTTTTGTCAGCATGAAAGCAAGCATGGAATGTTAGCAAAGAGTCATAATCAAAACATCGGTTGCTATTATTTATGTCATTCTTCGACTGCCTGACACTTTAACATCATGAAATATCATCTTTTCCATAAGTAGGTGGAGACTAAAAGAGTCGAAAGTTATAACAAAAAACCTTTCACCACGCCGTACGATTCTTTTGCAAAGCATTGTCTTCATTTCCCCGCAAGCGAAGAAACTTCAAGATACCACACTCAAATAATTTTTTATTTTTATTTATTTTTAATTTGTTCACATATTTTCCATCTCGACTATTGTATGACGTGTGTAGCTAAAGGGCAAGGCCCAATTCAGACACTCCCAAGTCCCAAGTGGATATAAATGAACAATTCTGGCTTGGGCTAGACCTAACAAATGCTAGGTATGATCCGGGTGGGCAAAATCATTCGGGCATAGCCTTAGTTTGGCTGTTAATTTATAAATTCGGTTAAAATCAAATATTAAATTCAATCACATTTTCATAACTACTGCTCTCTTTTTTCTTTTTTCTTTTTTCAAATATTTCGTGAGATTCATTATTTTTTCTCTTACTAAATAATTTATAAATTTGCCAGAGGCTAACAAAAAAAAAAAAAAAAAACCTTAGTAAATCGTAAGTTTTACAATTGGGCAAATTACAGACCTTTCCTTTGGTTTTTATCCTAGATTACCTTCCTTTCCAAGATAGATATTGTGGATTCATCTACTCTTTTACCACCTTGGTTCACTGAGAAAGATCTTGAGGCCTATGGGTTCTTTCTCGTAATTCCTCCTCGACTTCTCCAACGTCCCGAATTTTTAGACAACAGTCAGTGAAGAGTTCAACAAAGCAAATCTGAAAGTTGAAGCTCCAGTGCTACTGATCATGGTTATGAAGGATTATGTCTTAAATTTAATAGGCACAGTTGATTTTCAACTACCTTCATGACACCGTGCTGCATTATGAATGATTTTTCTGTGGAGAATCCTCGTGTCTGGTTACTTGAGAATCATCCTGTTTAAGATAGTTGAAAGTACGATTTAAATAAATAAATTGGTCCCCTCTTTCATAATCTGGATTTCCATCCATATGGAGAAACCAAATCATAAATCTAACGTTTCCTAGGTACCAAAATTGACATGAACCTCTAGTTTCAACTTTTGATCCAATGTCATGTTACAACATTCTGGCATTACACACTGTAAGAGGAGTCCCAATAAACTACAAATAAGGATGCATCGGGTTGAGAACAGCCCTTATCTCATGTTGCCCTCACGCAAAACATCAATCATGTCATATATCCGCTTGTCTGCTTTCGATTGAACCTGCATTCAAGTTAAGACTTCATATGCAGTACACATACTGTGAAAACATGGTTACATGGAACAAAAGGGGGATTATACAACTAACATGTTCAACTGATTGGTTTGAACAAATGGGAAGCCAAAAGGGAGTTATACAACTATCACAAACTATTACGAACTATATTTACCTTCTTGGCAAGGAAAAGTATAGCATCAACCGTACCCTCCGCATAAATTGATCGTCCGCAAACATTATGCTGAAACTCAAAGGAAACACTTCCAACCAAAAAACAAAAGAAATAGTATAAGCAAATATTTGCTGCTTGCAAAAAACGACAGTATCATAACAATATTGAAACTGAGGATTAGTATATTACGTTCCATCAGGCGAAGTTAAATGATACATATGAAAAGCATGGCCAGATATATGCTCTTCTGGGACACCCACCATATCAATTTGTAACTTGGGGTCTCGTATTAGTTGAACCTAATTGGATAGTTTGATAATAAATATCAGGAAATAAAAGTTGAAAGCTAGGAAACATCATAAGATTCTAATTGAAACAGGAGTATGCTATTCTCTACAAGATATCATAAATTCAAGCATTCAACGACAAACTCACAGCTAAATATATCACGATGACAAGATGCAGGATCACAATGGGCTCACACTCCTCTGAGAAGAGACGGCGAAAAAAGACATCCAATCCGTTGCAAGTTAATTGGTTCAGCAGAATCAGAAAACAATAGAAGAACAAAACGAGAACGGCGTGATTCGTTCTCCAAAGCCACGGGTAATTTCATAGTCTTAGCACCATAAAACTATGTGCAAGGAGTCCTTTTTAACTGCAGCAATTTCTGATAAAGCATATCATGAACCAAGAATACATCAGCAACCTGAGCCTTGATACCAGTAAACTTGTGTCAGTTACGTAATCATTTTTCACTTTTCCATCCTGAGCTACCCACACAAACGTCCAAAGAAACCAAATCTTTTGCAACCACCTCGTGTCATAGTAATATCACCATTTTAGCTCAGCTCACTGGTCCAATGTCAATCTCTGTTCTAAAAAGCGCGTCTAGGCGGAGCTTAGGCTCGAAGCGAGATAAAAACGCATCGCTTTGAGGCTAAGC
>CAIGRS010064854.1:0-14085 GCA_903798395.1 Fraxinus floribunda | reverse complement strand
CCCCCCCCTTTTTTTTTTCTTTTTCCGCTCCAAGTTGTTTTCTTCATCTCAAAGTTCTTTTCCAAGCAAAACTTCCAATAGGGGTTCTAAATAGAATTTCAATTTCAATAAAACTCTAATAGCATTTCAAATTGAATTCCTCTTGACGTTCACTTCAATTAGAATTCTTCAATTACTTCAATAAGGAATTTGAGTCACACTCAAATTCTAACACGTGAGATCCACAACATTTCATTAACTTTTATCAAAATGTACTAAATTTTTTATTTTAATCTCTACCAAACAAGGACTAATTTTGTTTATTATTATAATCTTTTAACATATTAAATACATATTCTTGTTTAACTATAGAAGTGAATTAGAAGTCCTAGTTTTATTTGTTCTGACATGTCAAAATTCCAATGCAGACATCTCCTAACTACTTTGCCACTTAAGGTAGGTCATGTTAGACTCGACTTTAGGACTGATTGTAAGCTTGTCGATCTGAGAAAAACATGTCGAACCTTCTTTACATTTTTACCTTCATTATTGACGCTTCTATTGCCAAGTATTGGGGATTAGGACTATAATAAATTTTGAACCCAATTAGGAGTATTTGCTTTAAACAATGCGAATAATGCTGTCTCAGAGTTTTAACCTACAAACTGAGCATCTAAAAAGGCCCCAAAAGAGAAAAATGGAATCGAATTTTGTTTCCAATGCAGATATAATTGAAATTATATGGGCGCCCAGCAAATTGATTATAAAATTTAAAATGTAGAGTATACTTTTTGCCATTATTTATATTTAGTTACTTTATTTTATTTTATTTTTATATATTAAAGAAAGGTTTAGGTTCAACTAAAAGTGAATTGAATCGACTCACCTCGTCGCCATACAAGAACAAAACTAGTTATGGCCCCTACAAGTCGGCTTGTGTGGGCAAAAAAATATGACCTTCAAGAATAATAGACGCAATCTGTGTAGTAAAACTTTAAATTTTATTTCTTATTAATACTGTTTAGTACTGTACAATATGTTTTACAAACTAGAAAGTGTACTCAATAGGTACACGTTACAGAAGATAAAAAAGATAAAAGTATTTTCAATCGTGTCAAAACTTCTTTTTATGGTTTTGTTTTCCAGTGGGTTGCATTCTAATCCACGCTCGTGCACAGGACGGACACCGGTGAAATTGCCTTGACACCTCCCAGATTGATGGAAATCTTCAAAACATCTGTAAACTGCATCAGTTCATGCTGCTAAGCATTGGGTATAAAATCTTCGCTCGAAACGGCTATCTAATATTCTCTACCAAACATGCCAGAAGTGTATCCTTGGACACTTTCATCTACTTAGATGTTTGGTGCTAATTAATTGAACAAGAAATTCAGACTTCGAGGGGAGGAATATGTTTCTGCAAACTTGCATAACTCGAGCCACGGTTTAGGCTGTGCTCTTCTGAACGAAAATGCTCTTTGAAATACGTCTTCCAACTGGATAGCTCTTTACTTTTCCTCATCAAATCTAGGCAGCCCCAGCTTCCTCGTAAAAGCAGAAGAACCTATAATCACACGGATCACTAATCAGTAGGATTAAGGCTTGCAGACTTGTAATATCAGGATATTGTTTTTTCGACGAATAAAATCTTTACGTCTGGTCAATGTTCCCGACCGCACATAAGCAATGTTATAACTGCACATACCTGAGTCATCGTAGGACGTTGAACAGAAGATTCTTTCACACACAAAGAAGCAGCCAAAATCATGAGATTCATTTGTGGTAAGTTGTAGTCATCCTCCAGTGCAGGATCCACAAGCTCCCTAATTTTGTTCTGCTTTATCAGAGGTTTTGCCTAGAAACAAGTAAACAGGAAAATAAGATTTTCGATGCCGTCCAGCAGCTAATATAGCAACTCAACTCAAATCAGACTGGACGGAAGATTCATACCCACATAACAAGGCTTTGTTGTGAGCAATCGAGTGCTCGACGCCCAGTGATAAGTTCCAACAGTAGCACACCAAAGGCAAAAACATCGGTTTTTTCATCTACTATTCCATGCATCAAGAATTCAGGAGCTAAATAACTGCAGAGAGACGAGGAAATTAGAAGCAGAATCTTGAATGGATAGAGATAGAAAATAGAGAAATGTTACGTTCTACGTACCCGAAAGTACCTTCAAATTCTGAAATCGTGAGGTGAGTCCATTGCTCTGGTAGCCATTTTGCAAGCCCATAATCACAAATCTGCATTAAAAGAAATTTCTGAGTTCCAACCATCCAATAAACTTAAAACATGTCATTTCTTCAGGCTATTTTACTGATATGAAGAAGATTAAACAGATATGACTAAGTTCAATTATTCAAATATCAGGTGCATGTGTTCACCAAATCACTAGTATCTAACTTGAAACATGTTTGGCTAAACGTAAACTTACTTAACATACTTTTAAGTAAGTTATGTTTCAAATGAGCTTGGATACGATACTCTTTTCCTAGTTATGAGAAGAAAAGGTCTCTTATTTTGAAGTGGAAGTAAGGGTTAATGTCAAAACCTAATTATTTCCAACTCTTTGACCAACAAAAAAATTATTTAACACCTGAGGCTTGAAGTCCTTAGTGAGCAGTATATTCGCAGACTTGATATCTCTGTGAATGATTCTTCTTTGACCACCCTCATGGAGATAAAGCAAACCCTTAGCCGTTCCCAGTGCAACCTTGTACCTGATATCCCATTTTAGCTTCTCATCTGAACCTGTTTAGTTTAAAGACGATGGGGAAAATTTGAGAATAAGAATACAAAAGCAATAAGTAATTGATCAGGTGAAGAAAATGGAACCAAGAAAAACTGTACTAACTGTGAAGCTGAGAAGCCAAACTCCCCAGGGGAGACAAATCGAGGACAAGGTACAGTCCTCCTTCAACCCCATATCCAATCAATTTGGCGGTATTTGGATGGTTTATATGAGCCATTATCCCAAGTTCGGATAAAAAGTTTCTGATTTTCTCATCTGGTGGTCCTTTCGTCAGCCGCTTAATTGCAACAAGCTGGCCATCCCGCAAACAACCTCTATAAACTTCGGCATAACCACCTTTCCCAATCAAACATTCTAAAAAATAGAAATGCGAAATTAATATTTTGGCAATATCATAAAACGAGTCCTATTGCTTCAAAATGCAATGCGAAACAAAATCATGAGGATTTGATTTTCGAACATATTCCGACCTGGTGAAAAATTGTTGGTTGCAATTTGGAGTTTGCAGAAGCTAAAATTCTTGCAATGAGGCTTGAAATAGTTCAAACTAGTATCCATAACAGGATTAGGTGCCGCACGGACTTCCTCTCTCATGCTACTGCTAAATCTTTTTGATAGGTTGAGAGGATGTAAGGTGGCTAATCGACTTTTGGATTTAATTCTCAATAATTGAACAAATCCAGCCCATAGAGAAACTGGTTTTCGATCTTTCACCCTTTCAGATTCCGAAGTGCTCGTTCTAGGGGAATCTGTGTCGGATTCTATACTCCTCAAGTAGTCCTCAAGAACCGTATCTGGGGAATAAACATCCTCTTTCTCTTTCTCCATGTTTCAAAATATCAAAACTACATAAAACAGCAAACAACATCTAATAGAGAGATGCAATATTTTAATTCAATAGGAACAGATTGAGAACAAATCATTTATTTTGCCAGTCAAAAATTGCGAATTACCCACAAATATTTCCGTCAATGAAAACAATACTAATCAAAGACCAAGAGCAGATAAAAAATAAAAAATTAGCAAAATGACCCAAAATTTCAAAGTTCAAAAACATAAACGAGGAATTGGCCCACGACATGACAATCCAGTATTGGGGATTAAACGATACGAAAGAAGAAAATAAATTAAAATCTTATCATCGTCAAGTCCAATACTAATGTGGTGAAAATATATTCCCTATAGGAATAACAGAATACAGAAACCTAAGACAATCAATCACTTTCTTGAAAAGTTTTAACATTAGGAAACAAGAAAATTAGTAGAGTATAAAAGCAGAGAAATCAAGAAAATATGACAAGAAATAACGGATAAATTTATTGCAAATTAAACAAAAATTTGCAGAAATTCCATTCACCGTCTATCATATCTCAAAAAACGTCAAAAGATAAACGCAAGAACAGAAGAAAATTAGACAAGAATAATAAATTTATGGATTAAGACATACCAGTAATACTAAGAAGCTGTCGGTTATCCTATCAAGAGATAATATAGTTTGAGAAACTTGGAGGATTTTAAGGAAGAATTTGTTGGGTTTTATCGAAGAAATTCTACTGTTTTGAGTTTGCAGAGTTTAGCGCTCAAAAAACGTGGAACTTCATCGACAAGCTGCTGAGGAAGAATTAAAAGGATGCTGAGAATATTATGTCTGTGCTATGTACCAATTTTTTAATTTTTTTTTTTTTTTTTTTTTTTTTTTTGGACTTTTTGTCTACGGCAGGCAACGTAGGCTTCTAAAATTCAGTTCTTCGAGTCAACAACGGCAAGTAAGATAACACGTGCCTAATGCTCAAAACTCCATGCTCCTTATTTTGACATTTGTCTATCTTGGTCAATTTTTTTCTCCCACCTAGATTTTCAACAATTTAGCTTGTAAAAATTAAAATTAAGGCTTGTTTGGGTCGAATTTTAATATGATTTTAATCTAAGTCAAAGTCAAACAATCAATATCAATCACATCTTTTATGGGCCCACATTTTTTCAACCAGACATTTCAAAAATTTATATCACAATTTACTTAAAATTTGATTTTAATCTAAACCAAACACCCTCTAGTAAAATTGTCAGTATTACTTCGAGTTCTTCAATGTTTTCAACCTACCACAATCAATGGCAGATCTGAGTGGACTTCAATGGATGGGCCCTATTGAAATTATTCTTTAATAAATATTTTAGCATTATAAAATTAAGAAAATAGGCAGATATATTTCTTTACAGCTGAGAAAATGTGAAAGAAAATCATAAGATTTTCGACAGTTTGAGTTGTAATTATTAAGTGAGCTTTAATCATTAATTAAAAACAAGCTGATGCCGTAAGCAAATTTCTGTCTGTTTTAAGAGTTTTAATCACTTCATAAATCATTTCAATTAATGATTGCTTTTCCCTAATTACAAACCAAAACGGTCACTTAAAACAACCATTTTTATATTTTTATACTTTTTCCTTTTTATCTTTAAGAAATTAATTTGTTATTTGATGACTTTTTATTGATGCCCCTTGCTGCTTATTTTGTTTTATGTCGAAACAGCGTCGACATAGTTGGTACCTTAGAGAATGTTGGTGACAAGAATGCATCGAAAAAAGTTAAAAATATAAGTGTTACGATGAACAAAAATTGACAACGTTAAGTAAAATGAAAATGCAATGCAATTAATAAAAATTGAAAAAGAGGTTGAGTTTTGTGGTCACATCAATAGGTAAAATTTTAAGAATATTTTAAAAATAAGCAAATGATCAACAAAAATTTAATTGATGATTGCCAATAGTATTATTATAATTATTTTTTATGAAAATGAATATTTGTCGATGATGTCGTATTGAATTACCAACATTTATTTTACCAGTCATCACTGATACACTTCTTTCGGCGATTGTCGAAATTAATATTATTGATGATGTTATCGACAATTATTGACGATGTTTTGATTAGCAACCCCGATAGAAAAGATATTGATGTCACCACGGAAGTTTGTTCTTTTTTAATAAGCTATCGACACAATATTATTAGAAAAGATATTGATGTCACCACGAACATTGCTTGAAATTGTAATTATAAAACCTTCAAATACACTTCAAATTATTTTGAAAAATGTTCAAGGCAACCAACATGCGATCATTTGGTAAACACTTACTTATATACCTTCTGACTCTGCTAAAATATTTACTTCCCAAATTCAATGGTGAAGCTAAAAAAATTAATAAAATTCTCAATCAAAATCAACAATTAAACTTAATCATACATTTTATGGACTTACAACTTTTGTTAATATTTTTAACCGTACGGTTTCAACTTTTATCAAAATTTACTAAAATTTTGATTTTTAACTACACCAAAAAGTGATGAACTCGAACATACGAGTCTTTAGTCGTTATACCCATCGCTTTTCTATAGCAGATAAGGCTAACAAATTGTTTACCAAGTAGATTCAAGTTTGTATCCGAGCAGAAGTGTTCGTCATTTCTAGCACTCCAAGCTGCATTAATATCACTAGAGATTAGCCAATTATTTTTGCCTTATTAAAAGCCTTGTACAAATTGCACTGAGTTACGATGATTACAGTAACTGATTCTTAAACCAGTTCAGAAATCTGTCAAACGGATATATAAGCTCTGATTATTCAAAACTTATATTGAAACCAAACCACTATATTACTTGGATCAAGAAAGTCGAGATACACGGAAACGAAGACCTTTCAAAGCGAGCAGTGGTAACCAATCATTCTTAATGAAAACTATACCTTATCATCTCAGAGAATTATTGCATCTATCACCAGAGTTTACTTCGGGTTGCCTGAGGTTTAATTAACAGCAAACCGATGTTCTTGTTCTACTTTCCATAAAAAAACCTATTCGTACATGTTTCCAGACGATGTGGGAGAAATACAAATCAACCAGCGACAGCAGCCGTCTCCTCCTGAATATCGGTAATATTTCGTCCACTTATTCTGAGATAATTGATAAAATCAAGAAAATGGCAGATGGTACCTGGTTGTTATCACGCGACATTCTCTTTGAAGCTCTTTGTCAGCCAAATCGCGGTTTCTCTAGGAGAAACCTTTTCATGTCCAAATGGCTTCAGCAGCACTGAAAGCTCGTCAATGCGTTCTTGCTGCAAGAGTTGCGCACTAAACTCAAGCAATCCTTCTAAGGCATTGGCACGCTGCAGGTACGAAGAAGTGTCAAACTTGTGCTGCCGGGGATTTGAAGAATGAGTAGAACCTCCGCTTGCTGGGATGTGCTCCGAACATTCGATTCCATTTTGCGGAACCCCATATGCAGCGCCAGCCCCAGCAGTATGTGACCCGACAAAAGCTTTATTAAGTATCTGGACCGTACATTTGTCTTTTGTGATTGAAGGATCACTGCTATATGATGAGGTAGAAGAGCACTGAGCAGATGTTGACGAAGCTTGGAAGATAGGGAATAAAATATCTTCAGATGAAGCCAAAGGAAACTCGACCATTTTATCGATTCGAGGAGCATCGACAGAGACATCTGGGGACTCCACACTGCGAAGGAAACCAACAGCGTGTTTGTAAGGTGTCCCTGTTGACAATAGAATAGATGCTCTGCTTGATTGGGACGGTTTTCTAGCCGGTGTATGTGACACGGGAAGCTGCACATGCAAGCAAAAGTAATTAGTAATATAAAAATTATTAGGTCTCTTATACAGTATTCCAGCACTAGTGTCTTTTACTTTTTCCAGGGTCCAGTTTTAAGGATAATAGTGATTGAATAAGATTGATATAACGAACCAAATCACGAGTTGAACCACAGTCGGATATATTCGTTGGAGTTATCTGTCTCCTCGGAGTGGCAGAAGCCTGTGTTGAATTCACTCTTGGACTTTTGACAGCACTTAATAATTCAGTGGTCACCGAATTCTTCACACCAGTAAATTCATTGTCACTATCAGCAGACAATTCTGAGAAACTTCGATTGAAATGGCTAGAAGAATTTCGTGCTCTGGGAGAAGAACATGGAAAGTCCAGTTCATTCCCTGATATACTAGGATTCAAGGCCCTATTGTTGCCAAATGATTGCCTTTTCTCCATTTTATCTCTGTCAGTAAGCATGGGAACAGCTTCGGGCTCGATGAATATTGTTTTCTTCACATAATTGGCATCAGATGATTGGATGGGGAATGTAGGGTGCCTAGGGATATTAGACTTAAGATGG
The DNA here is from genome assembly GCA_903798395.1 of Fraxinus floribunda. Lineage (NCBI taxonomy): Eukaryota > Viridiplantae > Streptophyta > Magnoliopsida > Lamiales > Oleaceae > Fraxinus > Fraxinus floribunda. The sequence continues at coordinate 6,172 of CAIGRS010064854.1, read as the reverse complement.
ATATTCAGGATGTAGGGTCGAAGATGAGGATGCTTGAGCATATCTGCAGCCTGGAAGCAAAAATAAAAATATGAATAGTAAGATGACCATAGCAATGCCCACAAATTGTATAATTCGATAGGAAATAGATAGTGTTGTAAAACAAGTCAATTTGCAATAACCCAGTGATAGAACATACCACTTGTTATGAATATTAAAGACGAGAAATATGACAAGATGAAAAGAATCACACAAAACACAAGATTTGATGTAGAAAATTCAAATCCGAAAAAAACCACGGACAGAGACAGAGAATTCACTCTAATCAATAATAAGGAGTTACAAATATGTTATACGAATTTTTATCCCACAAGACTCTCAACCCAATCTCTCTATCATGCGAGTCTCTCTCTAGATCCCCTTGGATCACTCTTTCAGTTGATCAAATAAATAGGTATAATACACTACATATTTATAATACAAGAATCCCTAACATACTAGGAACAATGCAAATAAGAGTCTTAACATAAGGTGAAATCCTATTACAATAAGTAAAATCAATAATGTAGTATTTGAGTTGAAATAGGAATCAAAAGAGACGATGTACATACACTTGGTCTAAGATCTGGATTTTTTCTCAGCATACTCTTGATCAACCCCCGACTAGAGAAAAGATGTGAAAAAAATAAGTCAGTATAGTAAATAGGGTACTTGTATCTAGAAACAACACAAAATGCATGTTTAGTACACATTACTGAACAGTATTATGAATAAGATTTTTGCTTCTTTTATTCCTTAGACCATTTCCAGTACTACATCAAATTTTGTACCATTTTGCATCAAATTTTGCATCAAACTAAAATTCATCTCTAACTATTGCACCAAAACTTATACTCCCTCCGTCCCAAAAAGATAGTCATGTATACTATTTTTGTCCGTCCCAAAAAGATAGTAATCTTTCCATTTTAAACATGTATTAAATTTTTCATTTCCACATATACCCTTATTTAATACATCTTGATATAATAGACACCAACTACCTAGATAAGGGATAAAGGGTATAGTTGAAAAAACATAGTAAAATTTAATACTCTAACTATACTAACTATCATTTCTTAATCTGTGTGAAAATAACCATAGAACTATCTTTTTGGGACGGAGGGAGTACAAATAAACAGTGTTTAATCCTTTTCTTCTATTTTTTTATTCTTAGTAATTTATTTATTCGAAATATTGCTTATTTATTTATTTTAGAAATAAATAAATTACTAAATAAATAATTACGTTAAATTAAGGAAAATATTAAATTCATTAAAAATAGTACAATTAAAACATATTAAGCCTCCGTTTGGTAGGCATTAAAATGATAAAAAATTTCAACCGACTTTTTTGACTTTTTATCTCTATGGTGGGTCCCATATTGGCCCACTAATGGTCACATTTTTTCTACAAACTTCCATTTTAATGTCTACCAAACAGAGGCTAAATTACTAAATATGAAATCGAAATATCATTGCAATTTAATTCTGGAAATTCGTATGTTCTTCTCACAAAGGATCTGAAAGTTTATCTCGTTTGTATGAAAATTATTTTGATGATATTGGAGGATCTGGAAGCGATCTTTTGTTTTCTTTAAATAGAACTCGTTTAATGTAGGTATGTGGTTATTGTAAAATATTTCATGTTAACTATAAATAATCGTGTTAGTTATATTTTAAATTTTTTTATTCTTATTTTAATTAATTCAGTAATTATTATTTTTAACATTTAAAATTTATTCTAAATGCAAATAATAATAATAATAATAATAATAATAATAATAATAATAATAATTGCATTAAAAATTATATAACACAAATGACACAAATACCATCAACAATTCTTTTGGCAAATTAAAAAGGGGGGCAAATTGGACTTTACACCATTTTGGAAAAACGGTGCAAAAGTGAATAGCATATCGTGCAACACTATTCACTTCTACACCATTTTTCCAAAATGGTGCAAAGTTTGGTGTCACATTGGAGCACCTTTGCACCAAATTTTGGTGCAATTTGGTGTTTTGGTGTCTCCATTGGAGATGGCCTTAATAATGTTCTCTGCTATCCAATTATCGGTACCAAACATGTCAAAAGTGAAATGGATGACAATTAATTGCAGTCTTCAGTTGTGTGAATAAGATTAAGAACTCACAATGCACCAGAATACATAGTTGGCAGTGGAGACACAATCGATTTATTTATTTTGTTGATCAGACCTTGTATATCCTGCTCGTGAAGCAAATATTTGAAATCAGTAGCATACAGTAATACATACTAAACAAGACAAACTAATAATCACTTATTTCCCGACACATGAGACTTGTTCTTGACTAGAACTACTAGGTTTCCATGAAAAAAAGCAAACCGGTAGTGAATTTACATCTTCACATCGGTATTATTCAGTATGCAAGGAAATAAAGCCTTCGAAATATGTATACTGTTCATAATGTAAGGTAAGATATGTTCTTCTGCACTAGTCATAGAGTTCTCAAAATGTTTACGACATTAATGGCGACAAATATTTGCATCCCGTGTGCTAGAACGAAAATGTTTGTGCCTAAAAACTACCATGCATATATACTAGCTTCTAATTGATAAAAGAAAAAAAAAAGCACTATTGGTCTTCAACATATTGACTTAGTAGCACGTGAGTTTTCAACCTTTTAAAAAGAGCACGTTGGTCCTCAACCTTACGTCGTAGTTGCACAACCAATCCTCAATGATAAAAACTATCAAAATCTCCGATAAATCATCACTTGACCCTCGTATGTCCAACGTTATGAAACTAGATTTTGTCTCTCAACTTGGAACGTTGCCACGAATTTGAAGTGAGGCTTGTTTCCACAAGAGCCATGTGACAATTTAATTGAGATATGAACACTTACCAATAATCGGGAACTAATTGTGCAACGATATTTGAAGATTGAGCACAAAAGTTGCTCAAATTTAGAGGTTAGAACCAAATTGCTACTCGAGCAATAGGTTGAGGACCAATGCTGCAAGTTAACCTTCACAAATCTGAAATCACAATACTCTAATCTTAAGCCTACAGATGCCAAGCTAGACTTACAAAGGCTTTAAATGCAGGTTTATGAGCAGTCATTTCATATATACAGCAGCCTGGATAAGACATTTCAAGAATTTGTTAATATTTGGAAAAGAAAGTAATCGAGTTTAGATGGATGTTCAAGTTCAAACTGTTAAGAAAGTTACCCAAAGACCAGATATCAGACTTGGAGCCATAAGGTATATCAGCAAGAAGCTCCGGGCACATGTAACTTGGAGTACCCACCACCTACAACCAGAGCAGATACAGAGGAAGTAGTTAAATGTGCTAAAAAAATTGCAAAAAATATGCTGCGCTATAGCCATGATACTTACAGAGGAAGCAAGATCATCCGAAGTCAATACTTTTGCAAGACCAAAATCACCTGAAATCAACGTAATAGTATTTGAGATATAAGATGTGTTGAACATTTGGAATGAGTAATTTGTGGCTTCAAACTTAAGAAATTATACGGGCATAGCAAAAAAAGTCATTTACCTAGACGTATGTCTTGTTCTTTCGTCAGAAATATATTTGAACACTGAAGAAAATGAATAAAATAAGCAAAATCACACTTTCAACATACCAGATGAATAGAAACTGTTCTTATTTCACAAATTGTGATAAGAAAAGAAAACGACGCGACAGACCTTGACATCGCGATGAAGTATGTGGTTAGTGTGCAAGTAATCCAGTGCCATCAATAGTTGAACTACCCATTTGCAAATCCTCTGCTCCACCGTCGATGTTCACATGTTAAAGGTAACAGATTTGAAATCAGGAAATCAAGTTCAATATAAAAGAGAGAAGTATAGACGGAAAAGAGAGCATAAAACTAGGTTATCAGACAACCTCCTCTGGGAAATGAACGCCATTTGCCTTTTTAATAGTCTCTGCCCTATAAAAAGAAATGATTATACACCAGGTTCAGATTAAATCAATATAACATTTAGGAAAAGCAGTTTTAAGAAATTATTCCTCAGATACAAATGACTGGATAAATTTCACGACTTAAAACATTTACCAAAGATACAGAAAAATATTTTCAACGACAGGGAAAGCACTTTGGAGACATCCTGGGGGGAAAGAGATGTGTGGTATGACTAATATTTTCAAGTAACAAGTTATCCAAAGAAAAAGCTTACATATCGCCTCCTTCACAATAACCAATCACGATGCACACATAACAACCCTGAAAGTAAGAGCATTCATTTATCAATAGGAGGATAAAACAAACTAAGCGACCTTACAAATTCCTCAAAAGATACAATCAGTTTCAATATTGAAAAATCACAAGGCTTCAACATGATAATATTACTAAATATAATGGCCAAAAACCTCCCAATGATCTTGACTAGAAGACAAGGAAAGTACTCTACCCTCATGTCATGATAAAACGACACCAATTTCTGGTCATAATGGTTCTTATTATGTACACACCTTTTCCACCCAGCAATCCTTGTATTCCACAATATACGGATTCTGCACTTTAGAAATAAGCTCCATCTGCATAGGGAGAAAAAAGCAATGATGAAGAAGAATTATACACCAGAGAATTCTTTTTTATCAGCTAAATCCACACCAGTAAAACATAAACTTCATATAAAGTAACCATTTGGCGAGAAGGAAAATTGTTTCACCATAGTTCACCAGAATCTTCCAAAAAAAATTGTAACTAAATCAGCAATTGCCATGATTTCCTATAAAAGTGAACCCGAAGGCCGAAACTCACAATTCACTTGCACGTAGCTCAAGTGCATCATTTTAACTATGACAACATCATACTTCTACTTAAAAGATTAGCCAATCAAACAATTATATAATACCTCGTTATAAATTAAAGGGCATAATGAACCCGCTCATTTGATTCTTAAAAAAGAGGACAAATTGAGTGCTCACCTCCTGATGTGCAGATCTGCGAGTTCTATCAGTCTGTCTAGCAAGACGGATTTTCTTCATGACGTACCTAAGAGTGAAAAGGAAATTACAAGTCAGTAATCAAGAATATGAACATAAATAATGGTCCATAAACTAAACTATCATTTACCACGGCCCAATAACTTGAGCAACATCACGAAGTAAAAGACATAAATAACAGTGCAAAATTGAACGTTTCTTTACTTCTTCTTTTCGTGTTTATGCCTCACGAGTAGTGCACAACCAAAAGAACCTCTAGCAATCTGCTCCAATATCTCATAGTTCTCCATTTTGTGCACTTTCGTCTAACTACCTAATATGATATCCTCCAAGAAGCAAGAAAACAAAAGTAGCCCACTTGCAGATGTAAAAGTTATGTCAAGATTATTTGCATATACATACATCTCAATGAGAGAAGAAAATGAGCCCAATGATCAAAGATAAAAATACAGATAGTTGAGATTTCAATCCTCTTTTACCAGAAAGCCAAAAGAAACAAGTGTCATGATTCTACGTTATAGAAAGTCGATAGCAACATAAGAAACCTCCTTACCTCACGGCCCTCACCTCCCCACCCCACCCACCAACCAAAAAAAAAGATGATCAGTGACAATCTAATTATATAAAATTAACACTCAAATTGTAAAAAAATACAAAATGAATACAAAATAATATAAGGTGGTTCCCAATTCAAGAAAAATAGTGAACTACTGCCAAAAAAAGAAATCATCAAAGAAAGAACCAGCTCAATGCAAGAAAGAGAAATTCAAAAAGAAAAGCGACTAAGACTAATTATTTGTTGCGACCTTCCTGGAACAGAATTGGCATGGAAAAATGATCCAAGAAAACAAATTACCGGGGCTAGACACTACAATAATGCTACATGTACGTCGTATTTTTTTACATTTTACCACGTTGGACCATTTAAATTTTAGACAGCTATTTCACCCATCGACATTTGCCAACACATACATGTCAACCATAATCTCAAAGAATGCATTTTCCCAGACCTTATAGTATAAAACGTTCATTTTACAGAGAAAATAAATATTATATTCAGTTTAATCTGCAAAAAAGCGTAGGAGAAAGGGCGACATGGGAGCGGAAGAAAAAGAACAAAAGTACTGAGAAAAGGAAAATCGTAAGAGAATCCGATGATTTCAGAAATCCCCATAAAAAAAAAAAAAAAAAA
>CAIGRS010064852.1:0-13951 GCA_903798395.1 Fraxinus floribunda | reverse complement strand
GTGTGTGTGTGTGTGTGTAGAGAGTTTATTCAATGTAATAAACACATTTGTTATATGAATTTTCCTACATCAATTTGGTATTAGAGCAAGTTCTTTTTCTTTGACCAAACAATCTCATTTTAACATCCAATCTCTTCACCATCAACCAGCCATTGCCGCTATTTTCAAACCCTCACATACTCCCAAAACATACAGAATATCCAACGGTTAGAAAAATCAGCCATCAGTCAAGCTTGCAATTTTTCCTCTTTTTAGTTAGTTAAAAAAAAGTTTGAAAAAAAAAAAGAACAATCGAAAATGCCGCTTATGTTCTTTGTCCATAGTTATTAGTTTGGCTCCATGAAAAAAAAAATAATTAAAAAAAATGAGTCGAAATAATTCGTTATTATGTTGTGTTGCTATTTATGTTACAACCCAAATATTTCCAAAACCTAACCCAAACTCCTACAAATCCCAATGTGGAAATTACAGCCTTCCATATTTTTAAACTTTCAAAATTCTGATTTACAGGTTTTTATTTCAAAAATTAAATGATAATTAAAAATTTAAAATGTTAATAATTATATTAAAAAATTAAATATACATATTCATTCTACCCAACCATACACACCAAAACCCTAATTATTTCATCCTCTCCATTTTCTCTCCTCTCTATATCCCACATTTTCTCTAGTCATCCGCTACCGCTAGACCGCCGGCACAACCACTGCTGGCACTACCTCACTTCTCTCTATCTATTCTCGCCTCTCACTCTATCTCTGTTGCGTAGCAACCTGAGAGCCTTGGAGTGAAGCCGCACGAAGCAGCGATACCAACACTACCATCAAAGGTCGCTATGGGCGACACTACTGTGTCGCCTCGCCTCATTCTCTCTCCCCGTTCTACTCCGACGAGCACCATACAGAAGCCACCGCAATGCTGTAGCACTATGTTAATGTATAGCAGCCTTCACAGGCTGCGAAGATAGAGCTGTGTCGTACGCTCAGTGGTGAGGTGGTGGCTGTGGTAGGTTAGGTTACTGGCGTTGCGGGTTGCACACGTAGAGCTAGCGCCTTGGGTGTCGTGGTTGCGGCTCTTGTTTTCCGGCCATGCTACCGTGGATGTGTTGGATGAATAATGAAGTTTATGGTTTCAATTGCATTTTTTTTTAATTTGGGCCAGATCTTTGTGGTACTGTTATGGAAGCACCATCACGATGCCTAGATTTACGAGATGCAATGGCGGGTTGCAAGCTTTACGGTGCGCAGTTTGCAGGTCATGGTTGCAGTTGGTATTTTCCGGTGACGGGGGTTGTTATCGTGGCTGTGGATGAATAGTGGATGTGGTTTTGTTGGCGGTGGCGATGGTGGTGGTGGCGGCGGCGTGGAACGACGTGACAATTTTCTGTGATGTGTTGATTTGTTTGAGGTGATGGCAGTGTTGTCGAGAGGTGGTGGTAGTGGCTCTACGGGTGAAGGTGGCGATGCTACTGCTGTAGGGAGTGGTTCGGTGGTGGTCGCAAATGTTAGTTGTGGCCGTAAATTATTTGATTGATTGTGACAATTAAATTGGTTAATCTGTAACCAATAAATATGTGATCAATGAAAACGATAAATTGTAACCAACAAATAATGTGTGACCTAAAAAATTTTAAATTTGTGATTGTCTACTATGTTGTGACTATAATATTTGTGATTTGTGATCAATAAATAAATTCTGACGTATAAATTTTTTATTTATGATCGAAGAACAAATTGTGAGATATAAAATTTCTGAATTGTGACCGTAAAATAATTTGTGACCGAAATATAATATGTGACTAATTAAATCGTTAATTTGTGACCAAATTATATAGATTTGTGACATTCATATAATTTATTAATTAAATCATAAATAAAGTTTAATTAGCATTTGATTTTTGAAATTTTAAACATTTGTTCTTTTTGAAATTGGTGATACTCAATCTTTTATTTATAAATTTTTCCCAATCCCAATTATACCACATAATCCAAATTACTTCCCACCAAATTCATGCCCAACCCATCTCTGAAACCCAAGAACCAATTCACAACTCAACAATCCACCATCAAGAACCCACCCAACCCATTACAACTAATCAACCGTCAGTCCAAACACAATCCCTCCAACCCCAATCCTTCGGCCCAAATCTGAAAAACGTAACCCAGCATATTGACAACAATGAAAGACCCCCTAAATTCAATAACCCATCCCATGACCTAAACTAACTGTCTCATACCATAAACCATAAATACACTAATGAGGAAATTGTGGTAAATGGGCTAGTTTACCACAATAGCCTTTGACCCAAATTTACATTTGAAAAAAAAAAAAAAAAAACCTAAACTTACGGTCGCCTTTCATTTGAACTTTAAAGGGAGAGAAATTGAAGAGACAAAATCTCAAAGACAAAAAATTGACCCCTTCAGGGGGTACTTTTCAAAATGGCCACATCAACATGACCATTTTCCACTTTGATCAAGTTTTTTCACCATTCATCATAATGACCTTTTTAATGCGTAAAAGACAAAATTACCTTTATGTATGTTATACAATTACAAAAATATTAAAATTACCTTTATGTATGTTATACAATTACAACAATATGGTATTGTTTAAAAGACAATAAGACCCAAGTTATAAAGAATTACAAAAACTTCTCACTTAAAATTTCAAAACTAAATCACTTTCTTTATCTGTTTACTCCAATATAGATAAAAATTGTTTCATTTTTCTGCTTCAAACTTGAAATCTCATAAATTTATCAAACGCTCAACAAGAAAATATTGTTTATAGCCATCACTTGGAATCAATAAGAATATTTACGTATTCTTAATTTCGATTTCGGTAAATTAGTACATTGTTTTAATCTTATTTCAACATAGGCAGATAAAAAATTTACGATTTAAACGGATCTATAATTTTTTAACAAAAACGAGAAACATTTTTATCTGCATTGTATATATTATTTCACACAAATTTACGATCGTCCGTAAAATCGCCAACCTAGGTAGATGGGAACGAAGAACAGCCAACCCAGACTGAAACGGCTGACTAGAAATAGTCGGCCCGACCACTTGGACGACTGGGCCACATGTTTCCAACCAGCCCATCCAGCTTTTTTCACCCCTTTTTTCTCCTAATCATAATGTTTTTCAACAAATTATGTTTCCTAATGCAGATATGAGATCGATTGCAGTCTCGATTTGTTACTTTAGTGAATTTGAAATGAATGAAGATTGTCGATGGGTCTAGAAATGGGAAAGTGAAAGATATGGTGTTATTACAATTGCGATGACATCGAGTACATCATGTGCAGAAATGTACCATGATATACATAACAAGCTCAACTTCGATCTCTCTCAGTATGACATGGAATTGAAATTTCTATTCAACAATGACCATACATCTATTTCAATTCCACCTGTAAATGTTACTTCTGAAGATGAAATCCATGTTTTAATTGAATTGAATCAAAATTGCACGCCTACTCTGATTTGCATAACTTTAGCGAAGAAAAATGTCACCGAGAGTGAACACGACGATCCAGATGGAGGGGATCGTAATGTGAATAATTTTTGGGACATAGTAAAGATAGCTCATGAGAATGATGTGGTTATTTCCAATGCAGTTGTTCCTCACTATGATCTCATTGTTATGCATGAAATTCTTCGATAGTTAAAGACAACGAGAATGAAAATGAATTTACAAATGAGGATTTCATTGCTTTATCCTGTCGGAGACATGAGTCGGGTAAGAGCTCAAAAGCTGGAACGAGTACATAGACCTCTAATTGTTCACGTGTAGTTCTTGATGATGAAGATTTATATGTCAAACAACTGTTTGAAACAAAGAAAGATTTGTAGGAAGTTGTGCACCAGATTGTTTTGAAACACAATTTTGATTTTAAAATGAAGAAATCAAACAAGTCGACGTACACAATTATCTACATTGACGACAACTGACATTGGCGTTTGCGAGCGACGAAAATAGATACGAATGAGTTCTTTGTAATTCGTAATATGCACGAGAACATATTTACGAAGTGGTATTCGTCGAGATAATCACAGTCAAGCCTGAGCATGGTTCATTAGTCGACAAATAATGCACAAGTTTCATGATCCACGAACAATTTACAACATCCGTCAAGAGTACGGAATGGTTATGAGCTACCAGAAGGCCTGAAAGGCTAAAGAATGTGCATTGGAGGACTTAATAAGTTCGGTTGAGGAGAGTTATGTAAAATTGGTCAGATACTGCTATAATATGGGGAAAATTAATCTTGGATCGACATTTTTTTATTGCGTGGAGGGCGAGAATCGCTTCAAGTTTTTCTTCATGACCCTTGTACAATGCATTCGAGGATTTTGAAACGCGATGTGATCCCTAATTTTAGTCGTCGGTACAACCCTTAAGGCTAGATACGTAGACAAGTTGATTATTGTAACATAAAATCCCAACATCCAAATTTACTCTCTTGCATTTGGCATAGTCGATGGAGAGAATGATCTATCGATGCATTAGTTTTTCACAAATAGTAGGGAATACTTAATTGGGGACGTCGAGAACCTTGCATTCGTAACCGGCCCGAGGGGAATCAATAATAGATGGTATCACCGAAATTTTTCTCGAGGCACATCACAGTTATTGTATGTATCATATACATGGGCAACTTCAAAACTAAGTATCAGGTCAGTGGCATCGTAAAAAGTATTTTAAATTGGAAAAAATATTATAATAAGAAGAAAACAATTAAATTATTACCAATAATAATAATAATAATAATAAAAAAATTAAATAAAACAATTAAGGTATTTCTTTCTTGCTTGTTGATAGTGCTACAGTTACTCTTACTCAATTGGAGATTGCATTTGAGAACTTTAACATCTTATCCAACGAAGCTTCAAAATCCTTCATCTTACCTAATCCAAACTCACTTCTAATTTTCTGGAGAAATGCATCCTCATCTCGCGCTTCAATTATTCAATCTTTAAGATTTGGTCAAACCATCAAAATCACTATTTGAGTTGTAATCTGAATTGAAGAAACAACTACCTCAATTTTCATCTTCCTGAAATCCTTAACCCACTAATCTTGATGTAACACCAAAAATGCCAATTGACCTCCTGACTTCCCGTTCAAAGCATCTGCAATCATATTAGCTTTACACGGATGATAAAGTATAGTGCAGTCATTGTCCTTTATGGCTCTAACCATCTTTTCTTCTAGGTGAAGAAATATTTGAGATTCTTATGATCTATATAGATATCACACTTGCTTCCATACAAATAATGCTGTCATAACTTCAATGCCTTAACCACTGCCTCAAGTTCAAGGTCATGTGTCGTATAATTCTGCTCATCCTATTTTAATTGCCTTGAAGTATAGGCAATCACTTTTCCATATTGCATTAAGACAAACACTAAGTCTTGGTTAGATGCATCGCTGTAGATCACAAAGCCATTCAAACCTTTTGAAATTGTTAACATTGGTAATGTTACCGATGATCGTTTGAATTATTACAATGATCTAACCATAGAAAATTTACTCCCTTTCGATTTAACTGAATGATTGGTCCAACTATCTTAGAGAAGCCTTCAATAAATCTCCAATAATAGCCTGCTAAACCTAGAATACTTCAAATGTCGTCCACATTAACTGGATTGTTCCACTTAGTTACTGCCTCTACTTTAGCTTGGTCAACTCTAATCCATGACAAGTAGATACGTGACAAAGAAACCTACTTGGTTGATCCAATATTCACACTTTTTGAACTTTGCATACAACTTTTCCTTTCTTAGAGTCTCTAATACCGTTCTAAGATGTTTCTTATGCTGATCTTTGTCTTGCGAATATATCATAATATCATCAATAAAGACTACAACAAATCGATCCAAAATTGATGAAATGCTCTATTCTTTAAATCCATAAACATCGTTGGAGCTTTAGTTAGACCAATAGGCATCATAATATATTTATAGTGGTTATATTCAGTCCTAAAAGCTGATATCGATATATTACTCGCCTTAATGTTTAATTAATGATAATACCCCAATCGTAAATATTAGAGAACACTTTCATTCTTTCAATTGGTCAAGCAAATATTATAATCTTAGCAGAGGATATTTGTTCTTAATAGTAAGTTTATTCTATTTGGCTGTTAAATGGTATACTCAAAAGAGTTCTTGTAAATACATCTTGAAATTCTAGTACTATCGGTACTTCACATATCTCAGATTCTTGACACTTCATCCTAAAACACTGACTAGATATTTCTGACACGTTCCTTTCTCCAGTGTTTTTAGCCTTTAACGTTGAGATTACTTGTTTGGTATTTAATCCAAAGAAGAAAAATTCTTATTTCCCTAGAGTTTTAAAAGACTTCCTCTTCTCGGTATCAGATGATGGCATTACCCAGAGTGAAATAACACATAAATGGATAAATCAGCTATCAAAAGAGTACATGTTAACATTGGGTTTCTTCTCTGCTTCTTCCTCAGTCATTACAAAAACTTGAGCTTTCCCTTTGTTATTCTTATCCTACTCCTCATTTTTCGTAACACACTCCGTACAATTTGAAGCCATGTGGCCTGGGTTACTATACCAAAAATAAATTTTTTTTTTCGATTAGACACTTTCCTTTGTGCAATTTGCCACACTTAGGATGGGATTGTCTCCACCATTATTGGTATCAACTTTATTGTTTACTTCTTATCTGCAACTTTCCCTTTTGTTAATCATGGTTGTTCCACTTCATTTTACCTGCAACAAAGTTATCTACTGCACCTTGGCCATAATAGTTAGCACCTATCTTTTTTCATACTTTTTAATACCAGTCCTTTGATGCCAGATAGCAAGAGTTCCCTCCAATATTTCTTTATATATAGTAAAATGGTGAGACATGAGGATCATGATAATATCTTGATGAAGCCTTTGCTTCATCTTTACTTTCCTAGCTTCAATATCCATCAAATGTGGAGCATACCTAGTTAGCTGGTTGAACTTCCTCATAATAAGTTAGGATCATGCTCTCTACCTTTAGTTGCAAGAATTCTATTTCCTTTAATTTCCCTAACAGTTGTGCAAAGAACTTTTCGGTTACCTCTTTTTTTAACTTATTTCAAGTCAAAGCCTTTGTTGATCCTCGATCCTAGTTCGGGACATTGAATCCCACCAATGACTTGCTGCTCCCATGAATATGAACTCTGCACACTGCACTTTGTGCATCAGTGGCACATGTAAGCCAGAAAATTTGCCCTAAATTTCATAACCATTCCTCAACAACAAACAGATCACCCTCACATTGAAAGAAGGTGGTTTATACCTTTTAAAAATTTATACCAATGAAGCTTGAATCGGGGCAGCTGCATGGTTTGCTTGCAAGTCTTGCCTTCCAAGCTCTTGCACTACTTGTAACAAATCTCTTATCAAATCGTTCTAGTTTGGTTACGTCATTTCCTTGAGACAAACAAATTAAGTTTCCAGATATAAGACATGCACGCCACCAATTTAAAAAAGAAATTTGAAAAGATCATTGCATAACTTCATTTAAAATCTAAAAACCCAAACTTAACTTAAGATAATTTATGTCACTTTTATAAATTGAAACTACAAAGAAAAACATAAAGATTGATGTAATCTTTATTTTGTTTTATTTGCCTATTTATAGGACTTTTACATCCCGCTCTCAATCTTCCTCTGGTTCGTCTTCGGGTCCTCCTTCAGGTCCTCTTCTACCTCTTCCTTGATATTTCCCACTAGTTGATTACTTCATCATCCTCAATGGTTGAATTACCTTATCATTTGACTTGAATTTGAACTATATGTGAGATTACTTCCCCGAGGCAGGTTCCCCAATACTTGATAAGAGCACTGCAAAAATCTACATATCATACGTCACGGCGATTCTCCAATGGAATAAGTGATAAAATTTCTTCTAACAAAAGCTTGTCAATAAGCTCTTCCCACGGTGCTAAGGTATCCCAAAAGATGTCAAATTGCCTGTCAATTGCTAATTGCCTGCTTTCTTAGCTACCTCCCTGCGCTCATAAACACCTTGCACATGATCCTCTAAATCTAGGGAATTATGAACTTCAGAATCCATATACGCCCTAATTGCCATTTCTAGGGTGCTGACAAGATTGTTTCTTCTTGTTCTAGCATATTGATTTCGTTTCACCATGTGTCACACATAATTATTACATCCCAATACACATGTTTTTTCCACAATTAACAAAAAGATTTGCAAAAACGTGACTTTGGAATTCCATGAAAATGTTTAATAAAATTTGCATACTTTGGTTGAGGATGGTGATGATTGATGGATGCGGAGTACCGAGCATAAATCAAATCCTTAACCAATTCTTTTTTGAGCTTCTAAAACTTTTGTTAAGCACATAATACATTTATGTTGAACAAATTCATTTAAAGTTTTTAAACATGTAACATGCTAAATAATTTCATATTGAAATAGTACTCTATGTTCTCATTTAAATTATATCTACACGCTTAAGTACATAAACAAGAAATAAATAATTTTTTAAAACCTTGACCTTTGATACCAAGTTGTAGCGCTTCGAATCTTAAGTCTGTTATGCTACCGTTACATTTGTTAAGTCCGGTTCACTACCTAACATACATTCTTTGGATTTTATAATTTTTTTAACAAACTTATTCTTTTTAACCTCAAACACTATGCAACATAATGTTCGAGCACTTTTGGTACAATGTCTATATAACATATTAAATCATATTTTAAAATGTTAAAGAGTTTTTTAGCAAAGTTTAACCAGTTAATAAATTGTTTAAACTTATGCAAAGAACTGATCTCGGGTACACTTAGGGGTGGGCAAAACCCAAACCAAACATACCAAATCGACCGACCTGACCCAAACTGACCAATTTGGGTAGGTTTTTTGCGTTTTTTAGGCGAGTTTCGGGTCGGGTTGGGTCAGGTTATGGGTTAGCAACCCAAACCCGATCCAACCCGACCCAACAAAAAAAAAAAGCCTTTAAAATCAGAACCCTAAACTCACCCCCTCTCTCTCGCAGTCTCCCTCAATCCCCCCATCTCTTACGTCTGTGCTCTATTGCTCAACTCAAGCCTCAATTCACGTTATCTCTCGCTCAATCCCCCCTAATCTTGTGCATTGAACCTTGATTGTGCTGGCGGTTCAAACTCTTGGACCCACGGCGTCGCGTGCAAGAGCGAGTGCGAGACGTTCGGTGATCCGGCCTACTGCTGCAGCGAGGCATACAATACGCCAGATACTTGTCAACCCTCAGCCTACTCACTGTACTTCAAACACGCATGCCTGTTAAATTTATTGTAAATCAGATGAAGTGTTCTTCAGCCTACTCACTATACTTCAAGCATGGATGCCTGTTCTTCCCCAATCGTTGAACTGTTCTGTGCAATGTCAAGATTTGGAAAGTTTCCCTCTCTTATTTTTCTCACTACAAATAAGCAAACAAACTAATGCACTAATAAATGGGTCCAAATTATTAACCATGCTGTTCTATTTCTGTGTTTCTATGTACAAATATTTGAATTAAGACTTTGAGGTTGAGGAAAAACAAGCAAAAAATTTTGGACTCAGAGATCTGAAGAACTCCCATTTTAGGTAATTTTCTGCTTTATTTTTCACGTGAACATAAAAATGTGATATTCTTGTTGCTAACATTGTATGCTCCTCCATTTTCCTGAAAAAAAAATCATTGATTTTTCTTCAAATTCTATCTGTTGGAAATATGGGCTTGTTCCTCTTCAGATATATGTTGCTCAGAGATGATAATGTCATAATTGTGGAGCAATGCATATGGTATAGAAATATGATAGACTCATTGCTTGCATATTTAATTACGAGACCATGTTCACTCCCCCTTCAGTTTTCTGTCAATTTCTTTTTGCAACTTTTATTGAATTTTTGTTTACATGTCTACAATCAATGTAGTTCAATTTATTGTGCTATCTATTAGTTCTGAAATAACATCCACACAATATTGGAGAGCCTCTGTTGCCCCCACTGCATGGTTAGTCTTGTTAATTTATAGTTGATTGTACCAATGGATCTAACTCCTGGACCATATGTTTCATTGTGCTAGTTATGTGGGGGCAATTTATTGTTTGTCTGGAGACTGTTGGTTTTCATGCAAAAGATCTATGTTTGCATGCTAGTCAATTTCCATGCTAAAGATAAGTTTATCGGATTCTTTAATAACACTGAAAATGTTGAAATTGCATAGGAGTTTATGTCATGTCACAAATTTTCTTAGAATGAATTCGGTTAGAAAAAAGAATGGTTGATAAGTTGTCCCAAACCGACCAACCCAACCCAACTGGGTTTCAACATTTGCACGGGTTGGTTAGGTTGGGTTAAATTTTGATCAAACCGATCATGTTGGGTTGGGTTTGGGTTAAAGCAAAAACCGACCCAACCCAACCCCATGCCCACCCCTAGGTACACTTATCGTAGTGCACGAGAAATGTCATAATTTTTTCTACAAACCTCCAAATGACTTGATTCCAAAGCCTATATGGACTTTCAATGCCACTGATCTTGTTCAAAAACTTAAAAGAATTCTATCCAGGGTGGCGAGACAAAATTCAGGCAAAAGGCTAAAATTTAATTCTTTTCAAGCATAATGTTTACCTTTTCAGCAACATAAATTAATTGCATACTTTAACCAATTAAAATTCTAGTATTCACATTAAGGAAAAGAATTAAAAAAGTCTTTCAAAAAGTAAAGATAAACTACATCGTTTAGAAATTAAACATAACTAATAAGAACTAGACCTCTAGAGCCCTTTGAATTCTTTGGAATCCATATGAATCCCCACTTCATCAATCATCCTTTAATTTGAAAAATTGTCAACATAGAGGGTATAAGCTTTAAGCTCAGTAGGACTATATATCACATGGTGCTGCTCCCTTTTGATAAAAAATATATACACATATATGCAATGTGGTAGAAAAGAATTTAACATTTCACGTAGATGAACACCGATATATATAATAATGAACCTTGTTTGAGACTTTAAGTGAGAGTTTAAAGAGTTTTAAGCCCAAAAATAATTCTTATAATTTCTTTTATAAAAATATCTACATAAATATTTTATAAAAACATCTGCATGGTAATTAGAACCTATGTTGTCTACGTGAAATACCATGAAATTGACAATTATTCATTAAATCTTTGCACTCAAATTCATTTGAAGTTTATTACTTATGTCTTGGGTTCTCATTACCTTAAATGGACCACACCAACCAAATTAAAAATATAACATTCGAGGCTTTACACCGTGAGAATCATGTTCCTACATCAATGCTCAATTTAGGAGACATGTATATGTGCATGTTTTAGAAGATAATCAAATAAAAGGAATTCAAAATACACATGCAACAATGACGCAGTATCAAAAATAAAGGCAAGATAAATGGAAACATATATCACAAAGTATGTTAGGGTAAAGTAAATGCACACTGAAGTGGTTGTTTGGAGATTTGATCACCATAAGCCTCAAGAAAGCAAAATGGAGTCAAGAAACAAACCAAAACTGTAAAAGAGCTGTAGATATTAGCCCAAAACCGAATGGATTTGTTCAAAACCTTTCGCATCTAGAGTTTTATTCCTAGATCGAACAAGAAAAAATAGATGTTCAACAATTTTATATCTAGATCGAACTAGAAAAAAATAGAAGTTTAACGCTAGTGAATGATTTTGTAACCAAAAATATCCAGAGATGGCTAGTTCATTCAAATATTTAGATCTAATGTTTTGAAAATCTCATATCTAACATATCAAACTAGATCGAATTGTGAAAAATTATTTTTTTTAGTAAAAAACTCAGTTGAGGGCTTATGGCCCAAACAAAACATATATGTAAGGGTTTTGGTATAGCTCTGCATCTTAAGTTTGTAATCATGACAAGTTCTTCTATTTAGAATATAAAGACATTTCTATTAAACATGAACCACATCCGATTTCGCTTCCGGCACC
The DNA here is from genome assembly GCA_903798395.1 of Fraxinus floribunda. Classification (NCBI taxonomy): domain Eukaryota; kingdom Viridiplantae; phylum Streptophyta; class Magnoliopsida; order Lamiales; family Oleaceae; genus Fraxinus; species Fraxinus floribunda. The sequence continues at coordinate 1,954 of CAIGRS010064852.1, read as the reverse complement.
TAATCATTCTCTATATCACTTTGTGCACAAGTTTACTGGAGAAATTCAACCTCGACAATGCTGCAAAGGCTCTAAGGGAAGAAGTGTCAAATCTAGCCACATACTCTTCACTAAGAGATGACCACACTTGTGCAAGTATTTTATACCTCATGAACTGCTGGTTATTGCTTGGTAGATAAGTTCCTCGTCTATTGGATATTTGAATTTCATGTGTATCCAACAACACAACACGAAATTAAATGCAGACAAAAGAACAGGTTAAAAATACATGCATTCACAAGTTGAAGTGTGAGAATAAAGATTTTTAACTTCGACTAGAGAAATCCCAAATGTAATAATATCGCTTGTGGATATAACGAGGAGATAATGAACCAATATATCATGTGATACATTGACTTGCATTATCTTCGTTAAATTATTATGTGTTGGAAAATTAGTTTTAACTAGTTGGTTTGAACAACTTTTGTCCAATTATTATAGTGAGTTTCGTTAGTTGGACAAAAGATTTATTTGGCCAATGTGTCTACTTATGAGTAGAATAATGTGATGTATTTATTTTCTCAACACCAATGTAGAGTGAATGAGAAATTAAGATCAAAAGATAACCACTTGAAGTTGAAATAAATTGAGAATAAAAATTGGTAGAAAATTGAAAAATGACAACCTCACATGGAAAACTAGAAGAATAAAAACACCTTTATATTGCTCAAGTTTGAGATTTGGGTTTGGACCCCAAGGAGTACTAATAGTCTTTTAAGAGGAGATAATTTACATGCTAATAGATTGAGCCAAACCCACACACGCCGGGCGACAGGCTGGCCCATCGACTCGGTACAGCACGGGTCGTGGGCCGTGGACTTGGGTTTGGGCCAAGTTGGTATATATTTTTGGTAAAATAATATTTGAATTATAATATTTTATTATTATTTAAAATAGTATATTTATTTATGTTATTCATTTCCCTAAATTTTGTATGTGACACGTGGAATCTTCTAGAAATTGGCGGTGACAGTTAAATTACCTGTCCAAATGGGTTGTATCTATTTAAGACATAACTTTTCGGCTGTTGTGTTTTTTGTACATAACTTTTCAACTTCTATAGATAGATTCTCCATCCGAATCAATTTCGATTTTTCTCTCTTGCAAATTATATTTCTTCTTTCCTACATTATTTCATATTTTGCATTTTTGTCTCGAATATTATTTTCGTTTATTTTAGTCCTCCAATTTTAGAGAGATAAAAAACGTTAGTAGGTTCGTCGGATCTTGTAATTTGGAGTGATATTATTACAAGTCGAGGTCATTGTATCTTGGAAGACGAGTGCCGGAAGACCGTCGTACGAGTGCAGAACATTATCGTCTTAAGGAGAAAGAGTCAAACTCTTGTCTCGACCATTATCATTTTATTTCGTTTATTTCGAAAGTCGGTATTTTACCAGCCGTTTATTCACTGCAAAAGATTATTTTAAATTATTGCACGATAAAATCATTATTTGCCAACATGATGTCCCGAAATGGTACTCAATGATGCATTAGTTTACTTTTGACTAGAGAAATCGACCATGCAAAAACCCCAACACACTGATTTTGGAGTAATAAATTTAAAAAGACCATGAACTAGTTCATTAAACTCAATATTTGTAGAACCTGTGTCGTGCACGTAACCTACGAAATCATTGGGCCTTATTTTGATATTTCGAAGAACGTAAAATTCAAGCTCCACATTCAAACTCATGATTGCCAATACTCAAAACCACAAGAAGATGAGCAATGACAAAGGGCAAGACAAAATTGTGTAGTAATAGCAGTGCCTGAAAAAATAAATAAATACATATAGTAAATGTAGCCATGGATCATAGAGAAATAAAACATGTTTAGCGCAATTTACATATATTCATGTGTAGTTTTATGATTATGTATGTGATCATTACGAGCAGGCCCGGTTCTGGGCCGA
>CAIGRS010064831.1:0-11369 GCA_903798395.1 Fraxinus floribunda | reverse complement strand
CAAAAAAATATGAATTGAATGTAAGATTAAATCAATGTTTGAATTCGTATATTTAAATTTTCAAAAACACACACTTATATATCTAGTTAATTGCTCTAATAAGATACTGCGACTTTTTCTAGGAAAAAGTGACAAATCAATTAACAGCAAAGTCCTACCTAAAATGCAGGAAAATGAAGAACTTACTACTGCTGAACTCCTTATGACTGATTATTTACGATCCTAGCATTGCTGTAAAAGCGTTTAAGGTCCTTCATGGCCTTCTCCTCAATCTGAATTGAGCGTATTGATGACGGTGCATCAATCTCCGGTTTGAACCAGTGGTTCACACACCCAGGATTCTGATGGTGAACCGTGACCACTCATTACAGAGAATCCAGTGGTTTTTGTCTTTGGGCTATGAGAAATACCATGCTGCTGTATTGTTTAATGTTCATTTGAATTCTTTCTCTCTCTCTCTCTCTCTCTCTCTCATTTGTAGTCATGAATTGGCTACATATTTCTCAGTGTATGTGTGTGTTCAGGGGTTTGGAAGGTTTTGGGGGTTTCTCCGTGTGCGTGTTCAAGGGTTTTGGGGGGTGTTGGAGGATTTTTAACGTATTTATTACGTTATTAAATGTTTTAATTAGTTAATAGAGTATTAATCAAACCAGTTATTTTTTTAGGGTATTAGGCCTAATTTTTTCATTTTTTTCTCTTCATTTCAACTACACATTCATCAAATTTAAAATTTTTCATTACTTTTCTATCACACATTCTCCCATCAATCACTATTCCAAAAATTTTCAACACCCCAAAATGGGGGCCAAACAGGGGCTAAAATAAGTTCTTAAATAGAAAATTTTGTTTTAAAAATTCAATAAAATTTAGCTAAAAATAGTATACATTAGTTCATTAAAATATTATACATCTTCAAAAAACTTTATTTAATGATTATCTTGTTATGTGATACAATATTAAGTTAATCTAATATATTTATTTCTCATACCGAGGACTTGGCTTAGGATCCCCCTTGGGGCGAATGAGGTTAGAGTTCATGGTCAAGCTGGTGTCTGAAAGGATAATACCCGAGGATGAACATCATCACGGGGCGATGCATGCTTGAGGACTTATCCCGAAGACACCAGTCGTGAATCTTCCTAAGAAGTTAAGTGAGATAGCTCGAGCATTATGGCAATATACTCGAGCACATAACATATAATGAGCAATCTGTAGGATGCTCCTCATAAGTTTCGAAAAGCTCGGGTTACTATGCTTGATCACAATGATGTCATATCACTGGCCCCCGTGCAACCATTCTTCGAGGTTCGAGGATGGGTACAGTGACACCAGCGTGTTCGATGCCGGGCTTTATATTGTGCTTTCAATCAATGCTTGAGGGCTTACGTCATGCTGAAGCCAGCCCTAGTTAAAAAGGCGTTTAAATCTCGTCCACCTGATTGATTACAAGTGGCCAGATCCAATGGCTGAGAAGGCGACTCTTGGTCTCCCCCCAGGAAGGCTATAAATACTCCCTTTCACTCTCATTTTTTACTTTTTCACTCTCAATAAATCGTCTGGCCCTCCTCGAGCATCAAGGTAAGAGCTCGAGAACTTGAGTTGTTTTATTTAGTTTTAAGTTAAGATGTCAAGTATTGATAGCAGTAAGTCGTCCTTGTCCTCGTCTTTGTCCTCAAGCATAACACCTGAGTGGGCAACATCGATTATACCAATAGCTGTACCTTTAGACGTCCCTCCTTGAGCTCAAGCTAGCTCGATCCCTTTTACCTTTCCCTACCAGCCTTGTAGGTTTAAGGAACCTCTTTCCGTTGCATGTGCTCGGGAATATGGGGTCATGCCCAGCTGTAATATTAGGTCTCTCGAGGATGAGGATAGAATGGTGAGGGCTGGAGAAGGGGAGTTTGTTATTTTCAGGGACTCTTTTAAAGAGAGGTTTTAGGTGGCCTTTACATCCCTTCTTCCTTGCCTTATTGGTCGAGTACAATATGTGCCCAGGACAGCAGGTGCCCAATGGGTGGAGGATGTTGACATATTTTTTTATTGTCTGTAGATACCTAGGTATTGTTCCTTATCTCGACCTATGTAGAATGGTCTTCGACCTGAAACAGCTCCCCCAATTTACTTATTTTTCCTACCTGTCCACCCGGAGAGGGTTTAGAGTCCCGAGGATGCCCACTTCCTTAAAGGGTTGGAAGGAAAAATGGTTCTTTGTGATACCTCGAGACACCGTCCTTCCATTTAGTCCTCGATGGGGGTTTCCTGATACGTCGAGCTTTTGCGAGGGTCAGGCATATTTTGAGTCCTTAGAAAGGGATAGGCAGATGCTAGAGAAGCTCGAGCCTCTTGTTTTTGACATGGACGATATCCTCGGGGATGATATCCTCGATCTTGCAGGAATGAAAGAGCTCGAAGGTAGGACATGAATTGTACTTCAAATTGTTCTTTTATTCTTGACCCAGTGCTCGGGCTGATATCTTTGCTGATATTGTACAGGAATGACGTTCAACCCCAGTGCTCTTTGTAAAGCTGTTAATGCAAAGAGCAAGGCCCCTCAAAGTCGAGCTCCGGGCTAAAAGAAAGGAAGGAAGAGACCTCGGGATAATAGGTATGAGCACCACGAAAGCGGGCCCGACGAGTCCTCGAGAACTCAAGTTGCCGGGTATAGGGAGGCCTACCCCTCCTCGAGCCACCCAGTAATTGTGGACCTCGAAGATGAGGAGATCCCACAGCATCCTTGAAACCTCGGGGACCAAGAGATCTGCTACCTGGTCCCGAACATCATAAATAAATATCAAGGGAACCAGGCTCCCGACGATGGAGCAAAGATAGTCGAGAGCCTGCTGACCAAGGTAAGTATGAGGCACTTGATTTTTATGAACTTTTAATCTCGATGATGTGCTTATTCTTTTTATTTATTTTTTAGGCCCTGAGTGTTGCTCGAGGCCTTTCCTTGAAGGGGGTTGATGACTCCCAGAAGGTTGCTGAGCTTCTCGAGGAGGCAAAAGCTTGTGAACAGAAGTTGACCGACCTCAAGGCTGAGTGTTATGTCCTTATGAAGGAACGTGATGAAGCCAAGAGCGAGCTTCAAAGGGCTCGGGACGAGGCTGCGGGGTATCGTGACGAGCTCGAGGAATCAAAGCTTGAGCAAGAGCGAGCTCAAAAAGAATTTGAGGGTAAATTGATGGAAGCTCGGGACATAGCAATCGAAGACTTTAAGGTGTCTGGGGCTTTCAATTAATTGAAGGGCGAGTACACGATGGGGTCATACTTCAATGCCCTGAAAGAAGCTCGAGCTTTTCTCCGCTTGAGGCCTAATGCCAAACCCGAAGATCTTAAGGGCGTTCCTGATGTCGCTGAAGAGCTCGATCTCTCTGAATCCGAGGATGGGGCAGATGATCAAGATGTAGACGTCGAGGGAGATGATGTGGACGATGATCAACCAAACTCGGCCAATGAACCCGGGGCATGTGATTTAGATTGATTTACATTTTATATGCACTTTGCCCGATCTGGGTTTCCAACATTGTTTCCAACTGTATTGCCCGACCATAGGGCTCTTTTGTTTGTTTATTAAGTATTTGCCCGACCATAGGGCTTTTCGCTTCTTAACCTTGTATCTCGACGACATGGTTTTTATTCGAAAGAATGCTCGATACTTGTTCACGATCTAGGCTTTAGCTCGATAATACAATTAATCAAGTTTCAAGCTCGACGATGCTACTACTAAGAATTGTGCTCGATGATGACTTAATAAACAGAAATTGTAATGATCTCGAGGATAGCTTAATTAGCTTAGTTAACTGAGTTATTATGCTCGATCATGGCTCAATCAGTAGTTATTTGATCGATGGCTAGATCACTAATGTAATCTCAATGATCAGATAATGAGTTATCGATTTGATAAATACATGATTAATGATCTCGACGACAAGACGATTAACAGGTCTCGACGTGATAATTAATTGACTATCATCGAAGTTTCGAACTCGAGGATAGCGTAGTTTAATTATGTATAAAACTAGAGGACTACTTACTTATTTTTCCTTTTTGACAAAGTATTGAGCTCGACGATAGCTCATTTAATAATGTTAATCCTGAGCTCGATGATAGCCCATTTAATTAATTCATGAGCTCGATGATAGCCCACTTAATAAAGTCATGAGCTCGATGATAGCCAACTTCATAAAATTGATCATGGGCTTGAGGACGGTATAGTTTGTAATTATTTCACATCCCCAAATGTTGGGCTCGACGAGGCCATCAGTATGAGGCAATCTCGAGCTCGAGGACTATCCGATGAAATTTTGTTCAAGGCCTATTTCTAGATTGGTCGAGCTCAAGGTATGTCTCTGCGGTGTTCGCGGTATGTTTTGAGGTGCTTGTGTGTGACAGGGCTCTGATAAGATCATGTCCGTAGCATGTCTCGGGGGTGCCTGCGCGTGATAGGGCTTTAATGAGATCATGCCCATAACATGTCTCGGGGGTGCTCAAGGCTAGTTTTGAGATGTTCGCTCGCATCATGCCATGATGGCCCGCTCGTGAAGGGTCTTGTCGAGATCATACCCGTAGTATGTACCGGTGGTGCCTGCACGTGGCAGGGCTTTGGTGAGATCATACCAGTAGCATGTCTCAATGGTGCCTGCGCTTGACTAGGCTTTGATGAGATCATGCTCGTAGCATATCTCGAGAAAAGCACTTGTAAGAATTTTTGTTGGGACATTCCCAACGGTCACTTCATATAAATTGTGCCATGTCCTAGAATGAGAGTGGGCTCGCAGGCCTTCATGAATGATCTGTTTAAAGTAAAAATGCATAGGGCGTGTAAGCCTGATGGAAAACAAAATAACGAAAAGCAAAAGAAAAAACATAGGGTACGCAAGCCAACGAATAAAATAAACTAATACTTGTAATAACATCTCAAGGTCATGACTATTACTTGTGATAGATCTTGAGGTTGTCGGCATTCCAAGTCCTTGGGAGCGATCTTCCCGACATATCTCTCAAGTTGTATGCTCCACCTCGAACTTGTCGAATGACTTTGTAGGGTCCTTCCCAAGCTGGTCCGAGTTTATCTGGGGCATGGCTGACAACCCTGGCCTTTCTGAGTACCAGATCCCCCATCCTGAATCTTTAAGGCCTGACTTTACTATTGAAGTACTTGGCTGTTCTGTTTTGATAGGAGGCGACTCGTAGTGCGGCCTGTTCTCGTACTTCCTCTAACAGGTCTAGATGCTCAGTCGTACGCTCCCCTGCGTCATGCTCCAAACGCCTTAGTGATGGAAGGTTAACTTCAATGGGGATAATGGCCTCCAACCCGAAAGCCAGCATGAAAGTGGTCTCCCCTGTCGTAGTTTTGTGCGAAGTCCTGTATGTCCATAGTATGGAGGGCAATTCGTCAGGCCAATTACCCTGAGCACCTTCAATTCTCGTGCGGAGGTCTTGTAATAGAAGCATGTTAGTTACTTCAGCCAAGACATTACTCTAGGGTACGCGACCGATGTGAGGCAATGATCTATCCCAAGGTTTTCGTAGAAATTCTTGAACCGTGAATTATCAAACCGTCTTCCATTATCGGTGATGACCACTTTAGGTATCCCGAACCTACATATGATAAACTTCCAAACGAATGATCTAAGCTTGGGCTCCGAGATCGACGCAAGGGGCTCGGTTTTTGCCCACTTTGTGAAGTACTCAATAGCCACAACCACAAACTTCAACTGTCCTCTTGCTATTGGAAGTACTCAATAGCCCCATTGGTCGAAAGGAGTCGAACAATATATGGGTGTGAGCTCTTCAGCGGGGGCATGGATGACGTTACCAAATCTTTGACACTTATCACATTTTTTCACATAGTCCGCGGCGTCTTTTTTCATGGTTGGCCAATAGTACCCGTACCTTATAAGTTTAAAGGCAAGAGCACATGCTCCTTGATGATTCCCACATATTCCTTCATGCACTTTTGTCATGGCCTGTGTTGATTCCGAGGGTTTGAGACATCGGAGATAAGGTAGTGTAAAGCTTCTGCGAAAGAGGACTCCTTAGATCACGCAGTACCTTGATGCTCTTGATCGGACACTCCTAGCTTCCTTTGGATCCTCGGGGAGATTCCCATTAGTTATGAACTCTACTATGGGGTCCATCCAAGGGGGCTCACTATCAATGTCCATGATGGCTATTTCTTGACCAATGCTCGGCTCTGTTACGATTCTGACGTGGACTGTGTTGTCCAGACCATCTACTCCTATGAACACAAGTCTCGATAATGCATCTGTCCTTCCATTATCAGCTTCAGAATTTGACAATCCTCGAACTTCCTCCATAGTTCATGCACTTTGAAACAGTACATGCTCATTTTTTCGTCTTTCCTTTCGAATGTTCCTTCAATCTGCCCGACCATTAGTTGCAAATCGCTGAAGAGCTTGACATGTTCAATTCCCAAGCTCTCAGCAAGCTCAAGAGCAATGACGATGGCCTCATACTCCACCTCGTTATTGGCAGCCTCAAATTCGAATTTGAGTGCGCATTGAATTTTGATTAATTTGTGTGGACTGATGATGATAACCCCACACCCGAGCCCGAGGAGTTAGATGCCCCATCAACGAATATTTCCCATCCACTTGCCGGGGTGGTCGAGCTATCCCCTGGCCCCCGAGGCCTAGGGGTAAGTTCTGCAATGAAATCTTCTAGGACTTGTCCTTTGATAGAAGGTCGGGGTTTGAACTCTATATCAAATTCACCAAGTTCAATTGCCCACATTAACAACCTTCCTGAAACATCCGATTTTTGAAGTATCTGTCTGAGTGGCTGATCCGTAAGCACAACAATGGGGTGTGACTGAAAATATTGACGTAGCTTTCGAGCTGCCACAACCAATGCTAGGACAAGCTGCTCTGCTAACGTATACCTTGTCTCTACATCTAACAATACCTTGCTCACATAGTAGATGGGTTGTTGAGCCTTCTTCACCTCTTTCACCAATACTCCGCTTACTGCATTCTGAGATACGGCCGTGTACAAGTACAACGTGTCCTCGGGATCGGGTTTTGTGAGTACGGAGGAGCAGCCAACGTCTGTTTGAGTTCTCGAAAAGCTCTCTTGCAATCCTCATTCCAATTAAAGTTCTGATTGCCTCTCAGGACTTTGAAGAAGGGAAAACACCTGTCAGCTACCCTAGACATGAACCTATTCAAAACTTCTGTACCTCCTTATTGCTCTTAGGTGATTCCATGGATATTAAAGCTCGTATCTTGTCTAGATTGGCCTCAATTCCCCTGTGAGTGATCATGAAACCTAAGAACTTTCTTGATGCCATCCCAAAAGTACACTTGGCTGGGTTTAACTTCATCTTATATATTCGGAGAGTAGAAAACACCATGTCATCTACATAGGCTTCAATGTTCTTCCCAATTAGGTCGGCAAAGACTTTGTAGATGAACCTCTGATATGTTGCCCCTACATTCTTCAAATCGAACGGCATGACCTTATAACAGTAGATATTAGAGTCAGCTACAAATGATGTCTTCTCTTGATCTTCTTCAGCCATAAGAATCTAGTGATATCCTGAGAAAGCTTCAAGGAAGCTATACATCTTTTGACCTGAGGTGCTGTCCACCAAATTGTCGATTCGAGGTAGAGGATAGTTGTCTTTTGGGCACACCTTGTTGAGGTCTGTGAAATCAATACATACCCTCCACTTGCCATTAGCCTTCTAGATAAGCACAACGTTGGCAAGCCAATCTGGGTATTGGACTTCCCTGATGAACTGAGCATTGACGAGCTTGTGGACCTCCTCACGTATTACCTCTCGTCTCTCCAGCGTAAATTGTATATTCCTTTGCTTTACTGGTTTAGCGTCAGGCCTTACATTCAGTTTATGGATCACGACATCGGGGCCTATCCCCGGCATGTCCTTCACCTTCCAGGTGAATACGTTAATATGGCGAGATAAACATTTGATGAGTTCATCCCTGAGAGCGGCGTCAAGATCCCGACCGACAGTTACCTTCTTGCCATGCTCGAGCTCGACCTCAACCAAATATTCCACAGGAGCAAGTCTATCATGATGCTCAAGCTCGAGCTCTGGGGTGGATAATTGCATGATATCAATGCTCAAACCTTGAATACTCGAGATATAACACTTCCTCGCTGCAGTTTGATCTCCACGCACAACCCCTACACCATGACTTGTTGAGAATTTCATAGTGAGGTGAAAAGTGGACACAATGGCCCTGATCTTGTTAAGTAGTGGTCTTCCAAGAATGGAGTTGTATGGCACAGGCATCCGGACAATATGGAAGGGTGTTATCTCTGTTACTTGTTTCTAGTTCGAGCCCAGAGTTAGTGGAAGGTCGACAATTCCTTCCAGAATGATTGTTCCCCCTCCGAATCCCTGGAGCTGGGTCTTGACTATCTTGAGCTAGTCGGTGGAAATACCCATTTTCACGTAGGCATCATGGGATAATACGTTGGCTACACTCCCATTGTCCACCAGTATCCTCCTTCTTTCAAAGTTGACCAGTATGGTTGATATGACCAAGGCATCATCATGAGGAAAAGTTATACATTCAATATCCTGTGTCCCAAAGGTGATGTCTTCTGTGTTGGAGAGAGTGGTCTCCTGGGCCTGTCCATACTGTCGGGCATATTGTTTTCTCCCACTGTTTGAGTCTCTTCCCGATGCTATTCCTCCAACTATAATATTGATTGTACCGACGGTGGGCTTGTTTCCTCCTCCTGATCCCAAGGTTCTACCCCTGTTGTGATCATTCTTTGGACGCTTGTCGTTGCCGACGTATGTCCTCAAGAATCCCCTCTTGATTAACTCCTCAATCTCCCGTTGCAACATTATATATTCTTCCATGGTGTGCCCATGATCTTTGTGAAAGTCACAGTACTTCCTCTTGTTTCTTGTCTCCGGGGGAGATCGCAACCTGGGAGGCCATTTAAGATCTTTCATGTCTTTGATCTCTATCAGTATGTTGGACTTAGAAGTGTTTAGACAAGTAAATGGCCTAGGTGGACCTTCCTGCCTCTGCTTTCCCCGAGTATGATCCTGTCGCAAACTGAGCTCGTGTGACCTCTTAAGTTGGGATTTCTCAGAGCTCGGGGTAGCCTTCATCGCCTCATCCAAATTGATGTGTTTTTTTCCTTGGGTTAAGAGCACCGTTACAGACTTCAGGGGTGTCTTCGATAAAGACATTCTGAAGGCCTCACACCTTACTGCATATGTTAGAGATGAAACCGTTGCTATGATGTGAAGGTCGGGTATCTGTAACCTCTCTTTGTTGAATCTCGTCATGAAGTTACGTAAGGTCTCATTAGGCCCCTGGCCGAGCTGCATGAGGGTAGCTGCTGTCTTCTGAATGCGCTTACTACTTGCAAAGAAAGCGGAGAACTTGTCAACAAGGTCAGAGAATGACGATATAGAGTTCGGCTCCAATGTGGCGAACCAATCTCGGGCAGCATTGGTCAACGTTTAGGGGAAAGCTTTGCACATTACTTGGTCCGGTGCAACCTGTAAGTTCATGACGTCTGTGTAGGTATTTAGACGGTTGACGGGATCGGTGGTCCCATCGTACTCCTTCATGCGGGGAACTTGAACCTGTTCGGGTGAGGATATGAAAGAACCTCCTATGTGAATGGGGTATTAGGGGTGAACCCCATGACTCCCTTGGCATTCTGTTGTAGCCCTGCTGCGATTCCATCTTGTATGATTCGAGCGAGCTCTCCTGAGTCCATGGTTACTAATCTCGAGGCCGAAGCATGTTGGGGTATGTCCGAGGCCCCGGACCCACCATTCTCATGTGCATCGCGAGCATCCCGAGCTCGAGCATCAGCTATGACACCTCCTTTCGATGCTGGTGTATGTGTATGCGCTGGTGCTGGAGCTTGGTAAATGTTTCCTTGGCTGAGTAGCTGAGTCAGGGCCGCGACTTATTGATGAAGCTCTTCGAATGCTCCAACGGTAACCACTGTGGGTGGAGGATCCTGCATCCCTGGTGATTCTTCCTGATGAACTTGAGGATCGGCAACGAGTGACTGGTTCGGAGCGGATGAGTTTGCAAGAGGAAGACCTGAACGTGTATTGTATTCACCATGACTTTTGGTAGTGTTTCCCACAGACGACGCCAATGATGCTACCAAAAATCGCACATGCTGATTTTCCGAGCTTGACGATCGAGAACGAGTACGAACGAGATCTTCCGATACTTGAAACAAAGACGTCGAGGTGTGGCCTCGTCGCCCCTCCAATGCTTAAGTCAGAAAGGGAATTTTAGAAAGAGAATATGCTGAAAATCTATGTAAACAACGTACCTCAGTAATGAATGGGAATAATGTATTTATAGTGGTGGCAGCATAGTCCTAATAGGACTCATCTCCTAATTTTTAGGAGTGATTATTAGGATGAGCGTTGGAATGTGATTAGGAGTCCACACTTTCCTTATTTGAAGTGTAGCCTAAGGCGAGATTCCTTTACGACTTAGGGGTCTTTCTGGACAAGGAAAGGGGGTGGTTCATCCCGGATAGCCTGGTCATTACGTTGGCAAAGTAAAAATCCCGAGCCTGAACTACCCGTCGCCTACCAGCGTGATTTTTGGGGGTAAACTGAGGGATCACTCCTCGAGTCATACCGAGGATTTGGCTTAGGATTCCCCTTGGGGCGAATGAGGTTAGAGTTCGTGGTCAAGCTGGTGTCTGAAAGGATAATACCCGAGGATAAACATCGTCACGGGGCGATGCATGCTCGAGGACTTATCCCGAAGACACCTGTCGCGAATCTTCCTAAGAAGTTAATTGAGATAGCTCAAGCATTGTGGCAATATGCTCGAGCACATAACATATAACGAGCAATCTGTAGGATGCTCCTCATAAGTTTCGGAAAGCTCGGGTTACTATGCTTAATCACAATGATGTCATATCATATACATATAAAAAAATGTCAAAAATTAGTAATTGTGCACAAAGCTTTAATGGTATACGTTTATGAAATTGACAATTTTCTCTGCACAAAAAAAATGTAGCTACGGGACAAAATTCCTTGAGAGGTCCAAAAGTGGTTACAATTTTTTTCTAATTGTTGATATGCTAATTCGATAGAAGTAGTCAACCTCCAAATTATAATTTACCTAACTTTGAAATAAGAATATGAAAAGTGTAGTTCTTGAATGAAGTAGTCTTTACTTAATCGGGATATTAACATGTCTTATTGTGAATATTGTGTCTTAATCCACCAAAAAAGCAATCACAAGTGAAAAATATATAATTTCATAGGGCTTTCACAACGAACTCCTCAATTTGATCGTCACTTTTCGAACATTGCTACGAAAGTGTCGAGACCCAATAAAGATGGCTCCCCTTCTCTAAATTTT
>CAIGRS010064798.1:0-13629 GCA_903798395.1 Fraxinus floribunda | reverse complement strand
CTCAAAGTGTCAACTTGTCTTTTTTTTTTAAAAAACATATTTGATACACGAGTTTTCTAAGATTTTCGTGCATTTTCCTTCTATTATTTAACGTTACGAGTGTCTATAATGGGTGGGTGAAAGGTGGTTCGACCAAGATATCTATTAAAATCGTCGTTTCTAGAAAAAAGGAAACAAAAAAAGACAAGACGACGAATTAGACAGTAATCCAATTTTAATATTTGTTTACAGTTTATAACATAAACAAGAAGTTATGCAATTTTACAATATAGAATAATAGAAGAGAGAGCAAATTTACTGAAAGCGGTAAAAGGTAGTTAAATATTACTGGTCATGTTTGGTGTACATAAGGGTGTCCACACCCTCACACTGAGTGGTATCAATTTTTATGTACACCAAGAATAATTCAAATATTACATAACTGATTGCGAAAAACAAAATTAATAGAAATTATGGTTCAACGACGGGGAGAGGCCTGATTGAAGGAATTTCGACGTGCTTTAGCCAGAACAGTCTTGTCAGCCACAATGAAATATGCCATTCCAGCCACTGTTATTTAAATAATAAAAAAAATCCTTTTAATTTAAATAAATATTACTGTAAATTAAACTGAACAAATAATTCAGTAACCTGTGGAGACGATGAGAGCTTGAGCGGTGGGATTGAGATTGGCTCTTGCCCAAGGCACCATTCTTGCACTTGCCAACTTTTTTAATTGAACACATTAAAAGGTAGGTCCATAATAAGTTTAAATTGATTAAACATGCAACAAAGCCTATAATTATTAATTTAACCCCCGTTTGATGCACATTATTTTTAAAAGAATGCATTTTTTTGGTTAATGTGATGGAGAATATGTGGTTGAAAAAGAAGGAAAAGTTATTGATGTGATGGAAAATATTATTTTATTGAAGAATGTGTGGTTGAAAATGGGTAAAAGAATGAAAATGAAAAAAAAATGTGACCCAAACAGGAACTTAATTGATGTACCGTAGGAATCGCAGTAGCAATGGAAGCCATGACAGCTGCTTTGGCTCCCGCCATTACACCTTCTGCACATACAAATATGTTCAGAAACATGCTACATGTACAATCATTAGTACTGTACAAATGAGTTTTTCAATATGTTCATTATACTGTTCGTTTAATATTGTATTGTACGAAGAAACAAAGATGGTTATGTACCATGAGAACAACGTTTGGCAATGGCTAGCTTCTGATCGAGGGAGGACAAACTGGTTATTTCAGCAACATTCTTGGCCATTTTATTGTGGTTTGGTTGGTATATAGTTAATTTGAAGAGAGAGATATTGGTGGGAGTTTATGAGGGTGATGGATAAGTTAGGTATTTATAGAAAGCATTCAATATTCAAATTGATGGTCAGCCCCCCGAATCATGATCCATTTCAGTACAACATTTGATGGTTTCATTGTCATTTCTAAGGTCGGATTCGGATTTACATTTTACGGTCGGTTGCCAACTTAAAATTACAACATAACCCTTCTGTCTCATATAGGTTGTCTTGAATTAAAATTTATTTTCAAGAATAATTTAGAGGTGTCCTCTCATTTCCATACCCCAATCATCTATCCATATTCATGTTTGGTCCAGTAATTTTAAGCGGATCTACAACTTTCCAATCGCACATTTCGTAAACTTGTATCAAAATGTATTAAAAATCTGATTTTTATCAGAAATATGATATATAGGACTAAAAAGGTGAGGGCAGAAGGGTAATTTGAGATCATGGGTGGCACTTTAGGTGAAATAATTTCCAGTATTTTTATTGTATCTTTTCACCCACTGCCACTGGTTTGGAATCTAGGATAAAAGTTGGTGTCCAAAACCATGGGTAAAATTCACCCGAATTACACTTAAAATGTCCATCGGATTTCAACGCATGTCAACAAAAAACACAGATACATTACTGTATACTGTTTTATATGGAAAAAGATGGATACCAAAATAATTGAATTTGAGACTTTGGCACATATATACGAGAGCTCCAATTTAATCTTACCATTAGAATTTAGTAAAGACTTATTTGAAGGGATCTATCAACTCTTCAAACAATGAGTGTATGTTCAGTATAATGGACAGAATTAATCTATGCGTACATAGATGTACAGTTCACATAATGTGAGTGGGGTGGGCCCACGATACTGTAGCATGGGCCCCACCCCACTCACGTTATGTCAACCCTTATATCTACATCTATGTACACATAGCATGACTCTAATGGATATAAGCTATTATTGTGTTCTATGTTGTCCAATACAACATAGCAAACACGCTAGAAGATGTCAACTGGATAAGTCGACCATTCTAAACTGCTAGTGCTGTTTAGCTAATATAAATGAAGGACCTTACTACATTGCCCGAATTTTTTACCGAATCGCCACATGGCGGCCGCCCATTGGGGGGATGCATGTGGGCCCAGGCACCCCCCCAATAGGGGGCCGCCATTTGGCGATTCGGTAAAAAATTCGGTATATAAGCTATTATTGTGTTCTATGTTGTCCAATACAACATAGCAAACACGCTAGAAGATGTCAACTGGATAAGTCGACCATTCTAAACTGCTAGTGCTGTTTAGCTAATATAAATGAAAGGCAGCTATAGCGCGCTTAAAACAAATGGATACATAAAACTTCACATCTATACTCATTTTCCATATACAAAAGTTTCAAGTGTCTTAGCAACATGGACTTATCAATCAACTACTTGTTTCTCAGCCATGAAGTAACACCTACATTCTCAAAAAAACTGTCCACACAAAGCACTTAAAAAATATAAAAGAAGAACCCCATAATGCAATAGGAAAATACGAGTGCAACTTTTAGGAAATAAGTACAAAAAGGTTCACAAATTTATTAAAAATTATTTGATGAATGTACTCCTTCAATAAGAAGCTTTCAAAGCCTGGCTGCTGGTAGCAGCTAACTAATAGACTAGATGAAGGTGAGACAAACGTGCCATCAGTTTAGATGTATATTTCCACAGTCCAAGTTTGGTAGAAACTGTGAATTGTAACATAAATATTTGTACTCCGCAGAATTATTAGAAAACAAAGTTGAAAAATGTCACAAACAACTTGTTAGAATCAAAGATGGAAAAATTCCAGTTTGAAGCATTTCAAACTTTATTTGGATTTACCACCAAGAACAAATATTAGCAAGCAATAAACCTAAATACTGCAATCTGACAACTAATCTGTACAAAGTCAGTTCAATTTCCATCTAAATTCTTTTCTGTTAACATCAATCCATCGGATAAGACCAAATTCTTGGATTAATAGTTCTATATGACAAAAAAATACTCCATTTCCTTGTTCTGGTGGGCTAATAGTGAAGGTTCTTATCAGGAAATTTGCTTTTATGTTTTGTTGACTTCTTGAAATCTACATTATGTAGTTGGGCAACAAAACCTGGCTAATGGTGGCGCAAGATGTGGCAAGGTGACAAAATCAAGCCTCAAGATGTTTACTAATTTTTAATGTCAATTCAATTATACTAAGATTATTAATAATAATTCCTTTTATTTAATTAGTTTATTTAAATAAGAAAATGAAACAAATAAATAGGGTGCGTCTTTTGACGCTTAGGACTGCATTAGTCACGCCTTTAGGTGCTTAGGCCCGCATTATAGGCAGTCAAAAAATGGTTAACCACCATTTTCACACGTTTCCAAATGCAGGTCGCCTTTTAACGCCTCATGCTTATGCCCACCTAGTCCCTGCCTTTTCCCGTCTTTTATAGCACTGGTTACGAGATAAACACCAGTAACTTGATTCCAAAACTTCTAGTTTTAGTGTTAACCAGGCCTCTAATCCAAGCTTTACGATGGTCATGCTTGGCTTGATATCAAAAAAGAGCAAAAAAATTGTTCATTTTTGAAGCAAAGTCTAATCAAATTATTGTCAAGCCAAAATTCAAATCAAGCTTGACCAACTAGGTTGATTCACATTACACTTGCAACTAAACAAGCCGGGCTCAACCAGAATCCAAATAATTTTACAAGCTAAAAAGTATGCATTCAAGACTGTCCCTCCCAAGTCTCAAGACAATATTCAACAAGATATAGAGAGAGTGAGCACAAACTGATACCTAGCCGCTTGAGCCTATATACAACTGTAGACACTTGGGGATAACATAATAGAATAGGTCTTCGCCTCTTACATGATTTCCATGACTGATTGAATCACATGACCCTGGATATGTAATAAGTTCTCAAACAGGCTTTTAATGTCAACTACCTATAGGAACCAATCAAACCAAATCATATAATTTTGGTCAACAAGTATTGATGCGTGAAATTCAAGAAATCACTAGTTCAGCGTGCTCCTAGGATGTTACATAACATTCAGTACTCCCAATGTTGTTCCACCCATTCATCAACAGTATGACCAAGACTTACAATCTCTAGCTATTTTCGGGTCAACAACAGCAGAGGTAAGAAAAGCAAACAAACCAGTAGAAAAACATAAGTGATGTGCTAACAATCAGGTTATCTAGGTAGGCATCAAAATTTGGTTAAATAAATGCCCTAGAAAAAGAAGCTAAATTAGTAACAATAACACAGTTACGAACTTGCGATATATCGATGAAAGTTGTGTGGGCAAGAAAAGACATAATTATGGGATGGATAACTCAAGTTCTTTATATGTCAATTCATCACTTCGCTTGTTGGGCCCAAATAATGCATGTTTTGCATACATATTTAAGCCACCATTAAGTTCATCGCATATCTTAAATGACAGATATACATAACTCTTATAGCACAACCATAAAAGGAGGAATACATGCAACATGCACATTTCCTCTTCTATCTACTGGTAAAAACAGCAGTAATAACCTAATACTCCCTCTATCTCACATGGGGTTCAGTTTTTATCTATTCCAAAACACATGTTCAAGTATTGATTCCTCTATTTTCCTGCCACCATCTTAGTTGAATGTGCCAGAAGAGAAAGTAACAGGGTGGAGAGTCATGCACTATAACCTCATCCAATTTTCTATATCAATTAGCTAGCTTTCTGGGTCTGACTTTGTTACATAAGGAGTAGAGATCATTACTCTGATGTCCTAAATTTGGAACCACTCAAGCATATAATTCATCACCACGTACAAAAGTTTTAAAGTTTAATTGATTATTGGACTTCTGATTTGTTGTAGTTTACAAATTACAGGGGATACCAGAACCTAAGTTGAGTCAGCATATGATTCAATATGGTACTTCTAAGATATTTCAAATTTGACAGTGTTTACTTATGCTGACAAATAAGTGCAGAGTTTCTTAAAAAACAAAGAATCATTAGATGAGTTGTACTTGATATCTTTTAGCAGTACGCTTAAGCCATATGAACAAACCTAGAACAATATAGCTGCAAATAATCACTAACGAGACCTAAATCACTGCCAAGCAGTGTTAACACTTCAAACGCCTGTGAAAACCCAAAGAAGTTTCAATTAGAGAGAAATTGGTACACAATTAATTTTCTTCACATGTTGGTTCAGCCATGTATTAAAGAATATGTAGATAGTCAATTAAGCACCAAAAGGAAATGATTTTAAGCATAGGTATATACAAATACATAACACCAAATTAGCGTCTACTAAAAGCATTGACAAGACAAAGAAATTCGAAATTGAAAATTATAATCTTAAACAGGTGTTTACTCCTGTGAATTGTAACATCTATCACTTAAATCTAACATACTCATGGTAATAAATACATATGGTACACTCATATGAGGAGTTAAAAAACTAAGATAGATAGAAAATAAGTACATTTTTTGCAAAAATCAAAGTCGAAGACAGGTTTAGAAGCCACGTGCCTTCTACTAATATAATCACTTGGAAACCAAAAGGATCTCAGGCTTCTTAGCCTTACTTGGCGTATTTGCATTGGACCCAGGGGCACTGGCTGTTGCTGCCGCTGCTGCGGCCTTCACTGCATCACGTTCCCTATTGTCGAGCTGAATTAAACTCCTGGTAGCCAAAATTGCCTGCGGAACCAGATCGTGTGAAGCTCTAGCATACAGCCGCCGCAATGCCACTGATGCTGCATCCTTCACCTCTACTACATTCAGAGGACCCAACAAACAGTGGCCCAAAATTCTTAAAACTGGTTGCAGCAACTCCCATGGAAGCGGGATTCTAGCATCCGGCCTTGCATCCTTGGAATTATCATCCTCAAAATCCAAATCCTTGACCCTTTCCACCACGTTTTCAATCTCGTTGAAATTCACACTCTGATCTTCCTCAAACCCATCATTTTTCTCAAACCCGTGATCATTTTCCACAAAATTTTCAGTTCTTTTGTCAAAATCTGACGTACATGGGCAATCCTGACCGGCCCAGTCAGCTGTAAATTTACAAAAATCAAGCTTTGACCAACTGGGCATCTGCGAGATCTGCTTATAATAACAATCCAGAGCAACCCCAACAATGCAGGCGCGTTTAGTTGATTTCACTGCGATCTGTGGTTCTAAAGGCGGCGATAAAACCCCAATCAGAGGCTTAACTTGAGAATTGGAAGGATTGGGGTTCGATTTAATGGGATTCCGAGGGGAGTGATAGAGTGAAGGCTGAGACAGATCCGGGATCGAAATAGTTAAGGGTTTGCCATTGCGTGCTTTGGTTTCGGAGGAATAGAGGGCCAAGAGCACGGCTTCAAAACCGGCAAGAGATACGGCGGTTGAAGAGGAGGGGTGGTGAATGCGGTGAAGGTAGAGGGACGTAAGAAGGGGGAGAAAGGAGAGAACGACAAGACGGAGATCTGGATCGGAAGAAAGGAAAGTATCATAAAGCCACTGGCAGAGGAGGTCAGCGCCGGAGCCGGAGGAAGGGGAAGAAAGGGCGGTGGAAAAGGACAAGTAGGCGTCAGGGGAGAGGAGGAGAGAGCGGGCAGGGCGATCGGTGTCAGCGAGAGATGAGAGGGAGAGAGAGGACTCTTCATCAGTGGGGAGCAGAGAGGATAGGATGTGGATGCGGGTACGGGCTTTGGAAATGGATTCCCACCAGGAGTGCATGGGGTCTGAGGTGGGGGAGGGGGAAGAGTAGGGATGTCCATTTTGGTGGTGAGGGGTGGAAGAGTTAGGGTGGTGGTGGTGGTCGGAGGAGGAAGTGGAAGAGGAAGGGGAGCCACGGGGGAGGCTAAAGTCCATGGCAGCAGCGTAACGGTGGAGCGAGGAGATTAGTGAAGGCTCCTCTTCTCCGTTGTAGGAATTATCTCGTCGCTGAGAGGACCGTACAGTGGACTGACTTTCTCAGTGCTGATTATAAGTGATAATTTAATTCCTTTTTTGTCCCCGTCGGTTTCTGCATGTCGTGTTTAAGATAAAAACAGCATCACCAAATTAAAATCGAATCAAATTGAACCCTGGGCCTTGATTCGGTTCTATAAAAAAAAAAAATTAAAGATTTTTATTTTTAGAACCAAGAATCATTTGATTCTAGTTCTGATTCTATAATGGAGAATGAACTCAATTTTATTATACTTTTTTCTTTTACAAATTAGTAAATCACACTAAAATAATTCAAATTTAAAAATTTCAAGAGTGAAATGGACAAAAATGTATCATTATATTTTATTTATCACCTACCCAGACAAAGCGGGCAAGCCCTAAATCTAAATTCTAATTTGTTTTTCTCTTTTTCAATTTTAGACACACATTCGCACTCCTGCACTACAGGGTTGGGCAAAAATCATTTCAAACTGATCAATCCAATCCAAATCGACCGGTTTAGGTTGATTTTTATACTCAATTGGGTTGGATTGGGTAGGGTTAGAAAATAAAATTTGAGGTCGAGTTGAATTGGATATTGAGTTATGGATTAAAACCCAACCCAACCCGATGAATTAAAAAATAATAATACCTAAAAATTAAGGGTGTGATCATGCGAAATAATTTAACGAAAAACTAAAAATTAAGGGTGTGATAATGAAATGAATAAATTCCAAAAGATTATAAAAAGAAGATGTTCCATAGTTTCAAACTTACTTATAGATTAATTTCCAAAAAGAATTCATTATATAGGTTAAAAATAACGGAGATTTTCAAGTGACTTCAAAATTTAAAAATTGTTCAAATTCAACAAAAAATAATCGGATTTAATTTGAATTGGGTCAAAGCCCCAACCGATCAACCCAGCCTAAACTTAGATCGATTTGGGTTGGATTGAGTTTAAACTAATAATTGTGTTGGATTTGTTTGATTTTAGATCAAATGGCCATGTTGTGTTCGGTTTGTGTTGGATAAAAACAAATCCAACCCAACACATGTCCAACCTTAGCTACCATTATATTTGCTGAATGTTTGATTTTTAATTTTTTGATTTATGTGTATGTTATTAACTTGTGGATATAATGATATATTTTAATTTACATTTATCATTTGAAAATTTACGTAATAAGACCAGAAACAAATCAAACTAAACCAAACCAGAAACTGAAATGTTGAGTCCCAGTTTGATTTCACGTCTTTTTAAAAAAATAAAATCATTAGTTCCATTATAAAAAAATCATTGGTTCATGATTCAATTTGATTACGATCTCTTGGAATCAGAATCAAATGAAATCATATCCATCTCTAGATGAGATAGGCTCGAATTGTCATATATATGATATTACGAAAATTATAATATCTAGTTGAAGAAATTGCACAAAATCAATTAAAAACGTATTCCAAATGCTAACAGCTTAGGGGTTATTCTCTTTGTGTTTTGAGTGTCTATTTTGAAAACACCCAAAACGCGTTTTGAAAATTTTAACTTGATTATAACTGAAAACACCAAAAACGAAAAATTTGTCGTTTTAGGTTTTCTTTGTAAATTTTTAACTTGCTTTCGTAAACGCGTTTTTGAAAATAGGAAATAGAACATGTTTTCGCTGTTTTGGAAAATCGAAAACAAAAAACGACTTGAAAATGATAAAGAGAACATGCCCTTAGTTCTCCAATACTCGAAAAGTCACACCTCATTCAGTGTAAATAAATTGAATATTGCGTGTCTCCAGACATTGTTAAGGTCAAAAACTGTAGACATGATTGAATAATATTTTATTTTGTTATTTTTTCAGGAAAAATTGATCTAATATGACTTCCTTATGAAACTATTCTACAATTAACATAATTTGTCCCAAACTGGCTCTAAGGTCGCACTTCTCTTCTAACATCTTCATATCACTTGGCATCCCCCAATTGCGTATATTTTCACCACCCCACGTCTCCTAATCCATTTCTACCTCAAATCATATCTGTATGCATGTAGTCCACTCGTTTCTAGAGAAACCAACTCCGATCACCGTTAAAATCAAATATGCACACATGTGGTCATGGAAAATGCGACCCAAGTGTCGTCAACTACATAAAGAAGCTGGTTGTTATGAGGTAGAAAGGACAATTTTGCCGTCAAAGTTGCAATATGCGAAGTGATGTATAGGCTGTTGTAAATTTGAAGGTTGCTTGGCGGTGGTGTTGCAATTGGTGTTGGTGGCTGCATGGACGCAAAGGTTCGATGACTAGTAGATTTGGAAGTGATGTATAGGGTGGATGGGTACAGTGTCTGACGAGCATGTTTTTTCTTGGCTTTCATTTTTTTTCGTCGAGATGGTCGTCGAAGATGATAGGTGGAGTGGGGGTAAGAAAAATAGTAAATGTGACTAGTTAATTGTGTGATTTGTGGCTAATAGTTTTGTGACTTAATATATGTAATTGTAATCCGTAAATTATGTGATTTATGACAGTGATCCGTAAATTGTGCAATATGTGATCGTGACATGTTTAATTTCAATTATTGGTCACAATATTCTATTAGAAGTCACAAATGTGATACTTGATTTTAAAAGTTTGTCATGTATTCTTAAGATTTGTCGTTATGAATTTTTTCCCTACCGTATTTATGTAAGTCGGCCCGCAATGAGCCCAGCTATCACAAGCACATTTTCTATTAGGTTACCTCAATTTCATGCCATTAAAGATTTGTCTGATGGAGCTTTTTCTCCTTAATTATTAGCACTTTTTTGACCGTTTAAATGTCAGGTGGGACCTAATGTAAGAGCAAAAATCAACAAAAATGACTAATTTTGACTTGCAACGATCCAAAAATTGATTTCTCTCCTCTAAAAGCTATTCCAGACAAGTCAGGGGTGGCAATTGAGCCGAGTTGACTCGTGAAAACGAGCCACGAGCCACTCGGGCTCGTCTTGCATGAGCCGAGCAGGTCGGCTCGCCTAGCTCGTTTTCTACGAGCGGCTCGTGGGGCCAAGCATGAGCCGAGCCCACGAGTCGGCTTTTGGGCTCGTCCAAAATCGATTTTTTTTAATTTATAAAAAGACGTATCTTATATATATCGAGCCACGGGCTCGTGGGCCAAGCCGAGCTCGCCCACCACAAATAAGCCGAGCATCGTTTGTCGATGAGCCACAAGCTCGGCTCGGTTCGACCCTTTGCCATCACTAAGACAAGCACTAAATTTTAGCATGAAAGCAAAAAATAGTCAATCCATGCTTGACATAGCTAAAAGTGAGATTTTTAACGATTTTGATGAAAATTGATAAAATATGAGATTAAAAAATTAATAAAAGTCGTGAATTTTATAAAATTTGTGATTGAAAATAAGTTTAAGAAAAAATAAATTTTATAATGAAGGTCAAATGTTGGCTTACTGTACCTAATTTGAAATAGATATGAATTAGGCAAAATAATTTTCACAATAATTTCAGTCAGTGTGCGTCACTGTGCCTGCTTTGGTCTCTCCGCAGCCTCTTTCTCGCACTTCCCTCCCAACTTTCTAGTTTCTACCAGCTGTTAGTAGATAAAACAAGCCCAACTCCCACTCCCTCGTTATTCTCGCCCCATATCCCCCTGATTGCATTCATCCATTCATCGCTAATCTCCCACTTTCTTCCCAAAAAGACACATACTTTACATATACCATCAAGATTCAAAATGGCATCCACAACTCTCTCCCAATCGTTTTCCATTCTCAATTCGCAAACTTCCATTTCCAAGAAAAGCATTGAGAATGCGACGCCGTTTTCCTTTTCCCCGAATCAAACCCTTAATTTATCCGGATCCCGTATTGTTTCGACCCAATTTAAGAAGACCCACAAATTGTTTATTGCTAACTGTGTTTCCACTGGCAATGATAGCACCTGTGCTGAAACCCCAATTGAACTGAGTACGTATCTGAGAATTGCATGTTGTGAATTTTTAATTTTATTTTTACCCTCCGATGTTAGAAGATTTACTGTTTTATTTTATTTTAATTTCTTAAGAGTACCCGGCATTTCCTACTGTAATGGACATTGAGAAGATTCGCAAAATTTTGCCTCACCGGTCAGTGGAATTCATTCATTCCCGATTCTCGCGTTATTTTAGTGATTTACTTGTTCTTGTTTATGCGGTTGCTTGATAATTTGACGTGGTTGTGATGTTTTCATGCATTCATTTTCTCTTGTACCCTTTTAATAGTCTCTTGCGATTTTTTCTTCTGGTTGTTTTGTTAATATAATTGGTTTTGATTTCTGTTTGTTTTTGCTTTGGGTTGTAGATTTCCATTTTTGCTGGTAGATAGAGTTGTTGAGTACAATCCTGGGGTGTCCGCTGTGGCTATAAAGAATGTGACTATAAATGATAATTTCTTTCCCGGGCATTTTCCTGAGAGGCCAATCATGCCAGGCGTGCTCATGGTTGAGGTAAATAATTTAAATTACGGAAAATTGCAGTTACGGTACCAAATCTTTAATTTAGTAGTAGACTTTGCCTAAACCTTTCGTTTGTGCCACTCACGGAAGCTAACCTTTCAAAATATCGCAGCTGAAATTCAAATGAAATGAAACTGTTAGTCTGACTCTTAGTTGACCAAAGAATTAATATTGACCATAATTTTGACTAATTCTAAAAGGATAAAATGGTAACTTTACATTTTTCAACAAAAAACACAATTATAATCTATGAATAATTAAATCAAAAAAAAAAAAAACTATTCATCTTCTTCTCCAATAACCCCTCAAAAATGGAACAGTCAAAGTACATTTATGTAGTACATTCTAACATAATTGAAAATAAAATAATTAGTCTGACTCTTAGTTGACCAAAGAATTAATATTGACATAATTTTGACTAATTCTAAACGGATAAAATGGTAACTTTACATTTTTCAACAAAAAACACAATTATAATCTATGAATAATTAAATAATAAAAAAAAAACACTATTCATCTTCTTCTCCAATAACCCCTCAAAATGGAACAGTCAAAGTACATTTATGTAGTAAATTCTAACATAATTGGAAATAAAATATAAATTGACATAACAAAAAAAAGACGTGTAATAAAGTTCTAATGTGTTAATTATAGAATTTCTTTTTATTATGTATGCAAGACTTCAATCTTGTGAAGAGAGTGCATGCTTACTTTTATGGTATGCTTGGAACGTACATCACGTCACGTGAAATGTCCAGGATTTGCATCATATCCCGGTTATTACAATAATATAATACCACGAGTTCATTATATGCATGGACATAGTTAAAAATTTATGCGACCTAAAATAGATGTTTACTATTGTCGTTGTTGATGATGTCGGGAAGTTAATATAATGATTCTTGTTTCCCAACCAAAAAGGTAAAAGTAATTGTTATATGTTTATAATTTATGCTCTATGTTGAAACCAAATCTTTTTGTCTAGGTTGGCCTCATTCTTGATTGCACACAAGTTACCTTACATTATTAAAAAGTCAAAGTACTAGCCTATTGATGAAGAGTTAGGACGTGCTTAAAATCTAATTAAAATTGAAAATATAGTCGTTATTGATCCCACTCGTCTAATAAAGTCAACAATAACGGCTACTTTTTCAATTAAAATTTGATTTTAATCTCTACCGAACACGCCCTTAGTCTCCACGTCCGTGTCATGAAAAAATGCTGCTTTGATGCTATTGCTTAGGAAGTGAATTCTTTGGGGGAAAGATCAACAATTTTGATGATACTAACAAAAACTTATATGAATGACAGAAATGAAAGAATAAGAATAGCGAAAAAGTAATGGCAAGAAATTAGGATACACAAGGTTTACATGATTCGAAAATTTACCTAGCCCTTAGGTCCATGGAGGGGGAGACTTCAGTATTTCATCATCAAAGTATGGTGATTAAGATAAAGTATTTTCTGAAGCTCACAATTTTGACCCCACCCATTCCGGCCTCACGCCACATAATACCCACTCACAGGCGGCGGCCCTAGGGGGAAACCCTAGCACCGCCGGCCCAATCGGAGCTGACACGTCAGTCGACCGGTTCTGGATGGAGGAAAGAGCTGTAGGAAAAGGTAGCAAGGGTGGCTCTTCCACGGCAGCAGGGACTCGACTTGGACCTCAAATCCAGATACAACACCTTCCAGCAATTATTCCGGCAGACGCGCCTCACCGGCGGCCTCAGCAGGCCATTCCGACGCCGGTGAGGGTGTCCGGCACCGCACGCGTTACTCCGGCGGCGAACCTGCCGGCGCGTGAGGGCCACGCGCCGGCGCCGGAAAACCTGGAAAACCAGAATTTTCAGCAGAATGCGCACAGACCAGTTGGCAGGCCAGGGATGTCGTCGGATGTGCCGTTCATGAGTAATCAA
>CAIGRS010064759.1:0-15544 GCA_903798395.1 Fraxinus floribunda | reverse complement strand
GCTAAATTCATATTTGAAGAATTTCAAAAGACAAAACTCAATAATTCATTTTGCTAACAAACGGATAAGCAGATAAATTAACAGGAACACTCATTGAGCATAAACAAAAAACTTACACATGAAAAAAAAAAAAAAAAGAGACTACAGAATTTTTGAAAAAGAAAAAAAAGTCAAAAAATTTTGTGGGGTCACTTGACCCCACATGATCCCATGTGGGTCCGCCCATGCTTTGGGCAAGAAACTCTCATGGTTTATTCCACTTCCAATGGCAACGGCAGTACCATTTTTTTTGGGGTTCACAGATTGCCGTTGATAAGTGTGTTTGAAGCCTCATACTTTACCTATGGCGACAGAAAAATAAAGCCAATGCTGATGCCTTTGGGCCTACCGTTGCTTCTGGTTTGATTTACGGTGAAGTATACTACCTCTAGTCGGGGTGAAACCTCCAATTTGCATGAAGTTCCTGTCAAGGGCTGCTAATAGTAACGTAGATTTAGTATTAGAATCCTAGATAGGCCAGGGAAAAGATTAACTTATATGCCAAAAAGTATCACCTTCATAATTATAGACTGAACTGTATCTATACATAAGAGAATAAATTCATGTTTCTGCAGTATGAAACTGACACTCGATTTATTTACCTATGGATGAATCTCAATAGTACTCAGTAATACATAATCTCTAATTCTCAACAACTAGAAAAGTGGAGAGGAAACAAAAGTAATTTTCAAAATGAAACCGGTTCAGGACAATATTTAACTAATATACACGTGATCCTCGCTAATAGCTTAAGCTAATGTCCACATTTAAGGAAGACTTGATTAAATTCTGCACCCAAAAGACTATTTCAATTTTTTTTCCCTTGATATTTCCTGCATACTTTTGTGAAGCTCTCTTAAACATATTTACGAGAAGGAGACCAAAGAAAAAAATTGGATACTGAAATTGGGTCGAGAGCTAATACGCATGCATATATACATGGTAAGTCCAAATCCAACAATGATTTAAAAACAGACACCCATGTCTATCAAACTGAAAAAAATTCACTTGTATAGCTTAAACAATAAACCTGAATCTCAATTAAAATGGTAATAAATTCAATGAAAAATGAAGGTATTGAAATGTAAGTATTATGTCATAAATAATTAATTAATTAATTCCTTGGTCCGATTGGCTTAAGCCTTTACTAATCTAATGAAATTAGAATTTAGAAAAACCTACAAGTACATAGTCTAGATTTAGGCTTTTAATGTACGATGTTTATTGCTATCACAAAAAAGAGGCAAAACCTGTAAATATTGTTCTAAAAATCTGGCTATCCTCGTGGAGGTGAACCTTCAAATTCTTTATTGCTGTATACCATACAAGAAAAGAGAGCTGAATTTTCAAGTCTCTGTATCGAGCTTTGATTTTTAAAAATTAACCATAATGTGGAGGCATGTTTAAACAAGATTTAAATGATACATATATCACTCTCTATAATAGCTTCATCTTTTAAATCGACCGGTTCAACATAATCATTCCACACATCATCCACTTAATGCTGGTTTAAGCAAATCTTTATTTCATTTATAAATTGTTAGTTAAACTTCATTTCTACCACCACATTCTGACACACAAATCTTATCCACAACTTATTTTTATCTATTTATAAATTAAGTCATTTAGGCCCTGTTTGAGCCATATTATTTTTCCCATTCTCATTCTTCTACTCATTTTCAACCACACATTCTTTAATAAAATAATATTTTCCATCACATCAATAATTTTTTCTTCATTTTCAACCACATATTCCCAATCACATTAACAAAAAAATTTGCATTCTTGTAGCGAAAATGTGCACCAAACAGGGCTTAATTGATAAAAAAAAAAATCAATTATCTGATTAATTTATCTCTTCATTGAATATAGAAAATGACAAGTTTTTGAAGAAATATTCAAAGTACACGAATTTAGATTTATAATATTCCGTTTGTTATAAGAAGTGTCTAGAATCTACACACACTCTCTATTATGATTACTTGTACTCAACAAAGTCGAATAAATTCGTATTGTACAAGTAATTGAAAAATAACAAGTGTTAGTTTTATAAACATGTCATTACTTTTTAATTTTCTCCATCATCATTTATAGTTTGAGAACATGCTAATAATTTATTTAGCCAAAAGTGGATAACTTCTAAATTACAATTGCAATCCCCAATTTTTTTTTAAAGTATAGCACTTCGATACTGACGAAGTCATTTAAGTCCCCAAACCGAACCTTGAAGATATGAGTTGCCAACCACCCATGACCACGCGACCCAACGAACCCATGTCTTTAGAGTAGATTCATTTAGGGTGTGTTTTGTAGAGATTAAAATTGAAAAACTAGTCGTTATTGTTAACTTTTATTAGACGAGTGGGGCCAATAACGATCATATTTTCAATTTTAATTGAATTTTGAACTGTGCAAAACAAACTCCTAGTCAGAGGTCTATGTCCTTAGACCCTACGCCATTCAACTGGCTGCCCTCGAGCAGTATTTGGGCACTACAAGTTTGGTGTAGGCTTGAAGTCAAACATCCTCACCATGCAAGAAGTCCTATCTCAACTACCCTTATGGAGTCCCACTCCATTATGTCTTTGTCTTAACCGCAATTAAAGTTCTAAAACCATCAGAGGACTACAGGAACATCTCTCTTAGCCTTTTTTTCTAGGCAGTACGAAAGTTTTGATCGTGCTCATCTTTCGTGCATTGAGATCTAGTATCTTCAAGTACATTTTTGGTAATATCGGTTATCATTTAATTTTTAGCCATATAGGGTGTATTCAGAAATTGGCACATAAGTCCCCTCATTTCATTCTATTACAAATGCTACCTTGGATCTGATTTTTTTTAGTAATGCTATTATCATCATGATAATAAAATATCGATGATTGGACAATTCATTATTCATCACACTTCTCTTTCTCTCTTATAAAAATTGATCTACTTAATTTCATTATTCTTCATGGACTGTCACATCACCAATATTTCATTATCATAATGATAAATAAAATTATTTTTTAAATTGTGTATCAATATTTTGTCATTATGTCTTTAGAACTTAAGAGTAAAGAGAAAACAAAATAGGGATAGGGATAGGGAAAGGGAAAGGAATTTAAAAAAAAAAAAAAAGAAAGAAAAAAAGCGCTCCACCTAACCCTAGGAATAATGATATCCGATATATGGTTTTAAACATCGATCTCTGTAGTACTATTGCCCAATGCATTCACTTAGACCTATCATCTAATGTCATCACCTTTATATTCAACTCCTATTATTTTGACTAGGAGATCGAAGTATGGGGGATCACTTGTAGGTGTAGGTCGAAATGGGGGAGTTGGTTGCGGTGGAGTGATCGTGGTAGAAATAATTAACATATTCGACTTAATCGAGACTTGCGTGTTTATTTACTAAGTTTGGGGATGTATGTGCTCAAAAAATAACTTTCCCTATTCTAATTCTATATTTTGAGTCTTTGACTTCCCAAAATATCCACTTATCCTTTTCTTCTGGCAGAACAGTCCAAGAGATAATCACGTTTGTGGCACCGAATTAAAATGAAAGACGCAAATATCCAATAATATATGTTCCCCCTGAAACTCCTAATACGAAAGTTTACTAGTGGGACCAATCCAATAATGCACAGTGGATAATAAAAGATGGTTACGTGCTAGCATTTTTATGCCAATTTCTCGAATCTCTCTTCAAAAACCTTTATCGACAAAATTTCTCATATAATTCTCCCTCAAATAACCCACAAGAAGAATAAAATTGATGGCAAAGATCACTGGGAATCTTGCCATGAAATGTTTACAAATATTAGTTCTGTATGTATATGTAACATCAGTGGTTGTTGCAGCTAGAGTGCTGCCTGTTCACCCCTATTTGCAGAGCAATGATAAGTCCATCAGCAATATTTTTGATACTTCAAAGTATGGCATTTTGCAGATTAAGAATGGGTTGGCCGATGCACCTCAGATGGGGTAATTTTGATTTTCCTTCTCTGTTTTTTTATCTTGTTTTATATTGAGTTCTTGTTTTCATGTTGCTTTGAATTGTGGGCTTTTGGGTCTGAAGTAGAACAGATAGAAGATTTGTTTAATTGAACTAAATATTTGGTGTTTTATATTTGCTAGTGCAGCGTGATTAAGAGTTGGGTTTTGCTTATGCGTTTGATTTTGATTTCCGAAGAATCTCACTTTGATTGCTTAGTTTTTATTTTCTATTTGGGTATATTAGAAAAGAACATATCTTTTTTATTAATGTCTTCAAATTAGAGTCAAGATTTAAATATTCACAGTTGCAGTTGATTTTCATATATTTAATCGATTGATCTGCAATTAATTTTGTGAATTTTTTGTGTATTTTGTGAATTTGAATTATTGGGTGGTTGTATTTTGGGCCAGATGGAATAGCTGGAATTTCTTTGCTTGCAATATCAATGAGACAGTAATCAAGGAAACAGGTAATCCTTTGAAATTGCTATGCTTGTTCTGCATCGAAAATGTATAGGTTTTCAGTTTTCTACAATGTTTATATATATTAATGGTTATCAAATTTAATATACAAGTATAACTTTTTAATCTGGAGAATTTGGGGTTTAATGATGATTATCATACTGTGACTAGTAATTGCAGTCATGTATAATTGTTTGAAAGGTACTGAAGAATTTAATCGAGTGATTCATTATAACATTTTCGTGTGGCAAACATGGTTTGACATTTGAATCTAATATGACTAAGGATCAAATTGAGAGCATTATTATGTGCTTCCATAATCTAATTAATTTTACCTTGAACTAATGGATGGGAAGAACATGGCATGATTATTGCTGAAGTCGTTTTGATGCCAAGAACCCCAATTTTGGCAATCATTTGGAGGATCTTTTATCTTTCTAATAACAAATCTAATCAATGGTTTCTTATTTGAATCTATTTGTGAGGCAAGGGTAATGTAACTTGCCGTGGGAGAAATTTGGTAAGGCATATATTGGGTGACCCAAAATTGGGTCTTCAGGCTTCAGCTATTTCCTTGACATTAAATTTTTGATACGGTGAAGTTTCAAAAAGACTATTGTTTCAGAGCTTTGATGACATGACTGGGACATATTTTTCCATGAAATTGTGTATAAGGTTAGTGAAACATCAGGTTACATGTATTTGTTCAGCTTTTCCCCTTTGGTTGGCTCCTCTTAGAAGCTGATCAGCTATCCATTTCATCTTCTTTATTCCTTTTAAATATTTCGCAATATGTCCAGGCAGATATATGCACTGATTTTTTGCTTGTGTTATCATTTGGTGCCTCCATAACACATTAATGGCTATAGTTGCTGGCTGAATGCTTCAGACACACTTGGTTTTTTAGTTCACTTTGGAATCACAAATATGCACCTCAAGGGAGTTTTGTTTGCACCTTTAATTATAGTTTCAGTGTAAACTTCCTATTTTTTTGGCCTATTTTCTAGAAATGGTCCGTTCTTTGGTTTTTTTGGGTACAAATTGATTTGTCTGATCCTATGCTCATCCAGGAATAACTAAGTTTTCCTTTTTGCTCTTTGACAGCTGATGCACTTATTTCAACTGGTTTGGCCAAGTTAGGCTATATCTATTTGAATATAGGTAATCATCTGGCATCTTCCGTGAATGGTTTCACCGTATAACTTGACATGTCCTTATCTATGATACTTCATAAATGCAGATGATTGCTGGTCTAAGACGGAACGGGATTCGAAGGTAAATTTTCAGGCTGTACAAATTTCACATTATTATTATGCCTTTTATACATTGATATATATTGTTATTGTAAATAAATAGACACCTTATTTTTCTAATTTTTGAAAGAGGATGTTTTATTTTGTACATCTTTTCTTCGATTTCTCCTTCAATATTTGAGCAACTTTGCTGAAAGGACTATGAGTATCTTCCTGATGATCAAAATGAAATAAGTACCAAAGAATTTATGTTAAAAGTATTTATGCTAGGTGCTAATGTTTAAATTATTTGGTTTTAAAGGGCCAATTGGTTCATGATCCAAATACTTTTCCATCAGGAATCAAAGCCCTTGCCAACTATGTACATTCTAAGGGCCTCAAGCTTGGCATATACTCGGATGCAGGGTATGAGGAGTTTCATAATATTTGAACAGAATAGGCTAGGCAATAGTAATAACTGTGTTATTCTGATTAACTGTAGTGCAATTCTGTTAACATCCTTTTTTTATCCCTGCTGATTCAAATG
This sequence comes from Fraxinus floribunda, assembly GCA_903798395.1. Classification (NCBI taxonomy): domain Eukaryota; kingdom Viridiplantae; phylum Streptophyta; class Magnoliopsida; order Lamiales; family Oleaceae; genus Fraxinus; species Fraxinus floribunda. The sequence continues at coordinate 9,281 of CAIGRS010064759.1, read as the reverse complement.
ATTGAAAATTGACAGGGTTTTCACTTGTCAAGTTCGAGCTGGGTCACTTTATCATGAATATGATGATGCAGCACTATTTGCATCTTGGGTCAGTTTACGTTTCTTCTATCACTAACTTCTGCTGTCTCTAGTTTATGGGTAATGCGAGCATTTATTTTCAATTTCATCATTCCACCCTTCATTTAGGGGTAGGGTAGCTTTGGACTTAGTTTCCTTGAGATTAAGTTTATATCTAATATCAGCAGTCCAAAACAACTGTGTGATTTGTTTTCTTTCAAATTAAAGGGCCTAATGGAAAAATGTTCAAGATTTTCATATGATTGTCTATCCACGTATTCCCTTTGTTTTGTTATTAACTCCCTATCTTTTTACTACGTCGTTGAAATCCCATACATTCTGTGCTATCTAGGGTGTCGATTACTTGAAGTATGACAACTGTTTCAATCTGGGCATTAAACCAGAGAAAAGGTTCGTGCCTAGTTTATTTTATGGCTTGGTATCTATAGCTTGGTCTAACTATGGCTTCACAATTCTCAGATACCCACCCATGCGTGATGCTCTAAATGCAAGTGGACGCGCAATATTTTATTCAATATGTGAATGGTATCTTTTATTAAGCTCGGGACTTACCTTTTAATTCTTTTTTCACTTTCCTTTTTATCTTTTCATACAATGGATTCACTTGCATGGTAAGAGCTCACTTTGGCTTTCTTCTGAATCTAACAGGGGTGAAGATGACCCTGCTTTATGGGCAGGCAAGGTGGGAAATAGTTGGCGAACAACGGAAGACATTAATGATACATGGGCAAGGTTCTGAACTCTTGTACCTAAGCTCTTAGGTGTAATTGGAAAAGGAAATTCTTCGGTGTTTGTGAAGGTGTATAAAATGAAGTGATTCCGTCAATTTTAACACAGAAGAATTTCTTTACCCATAAAACTAGTCAAAGGAACATTATATACAAGAGTATCTTACATATTTCATTTTTGGTAAAAGACACTATAACTGGTGCACCCTCATCCATTTCAGAGCCAACTTTCACTTATTATGAAGATCACGAGGTCCAAAATTGTAAGACATGACAATGTGTTCTAGGTAGAAGCAATGCTTGTAACATTTGAACCCATTCATGATGCTGATCAAGTTCTCATGTTTCAATCGATACCTTCCCCTTTGGAGAAACTCAAACAGAACCTGACGTAAACACTGCAGCTAAAAATGAATAAACAAATCCTACTGGGGAAAGAATTTTGGATGCTTTTGTTTTTCCATATAATCTTTCCTGGTTATTGTTAAGTGTTAACCAAGAAATTTACTGAATTGATATGACTTCTATTGTGTTCTTGTTTAGCATGACTGCAATTGCGGACATCAATGACAAGTGGGCACCCTATGCAGGACCTGGTGGATGGAATGGTAGGAACAAGATCTTTCTCTACTCCTACATGTTGACTCAAGATTCAGCTCTGAATTCCATGTATGTAATTCTGATTTACCGTTTCATTGACACTGTTTTTGCAGATCCTGATATGTTGGAAGTTGGAAATGGGGGTATGACTTACATGGAGTACAGAGCACATTTTAGCATTTGGGCTCTAATGAAGGTGCTTTAGATCATGACTACAAATTTTCAGTTGCGTATTGTTTTAAGACCTAAGTGATACCACTATATCATTTCACAAGTATGGCATGGGAACAGTTAAATTCTTTTCTTTTTTTTTTGGGTTAATCTCGTGCCTGCTAAATATCTGTTTCTTTTAGATGTATTTCTCCTGTTATGTCGGTCGGTCTGCTCACTTCTCATATACAGTTTAAAAAGTCCAATCATTTTTACAAGCCTTAATTTGTGAATCCACCTTTGCGTCGAATGACATGGACTAGGAGTTTGTTTCCTTGACTTTTCAGGCCCCACTTTTGGTTGGTTGTGATGTAAGAAATATGACTGCAGAGACATTTGAAATTCTAAGCAACGAGGAGGTTATTGCTGTAAACCAGGGTAAACCACTAAATTTAATGCTCTCTTTTTCTCTCTTGTTTGTGGATGGAGGTAAAGAATTTAACAATTTGGGGAAAAAAATTCAAGAATTGGACCAGTTTTGAAGTCTTTATTGAGGCTTTGACTCTTGTGTCTCTATTTACTTTGTTGGAAATACTATGATATTCTGCTTCCTTTTCTTTTATATCAGAGCAACTGAAATTTTATTTTGCTTGCAGATCGACTTGGAGTTCAAGGAAGGAAAGTTCATGTTTATGGGCATGATAATTGCTATCAGGTAATTTGCCTCTTTCACTTTTTTGAACTTTTTCCTCCTCTCTTTTGTCTTCACATCTTTAATGATGCTGATTTATTGAATGTTCTGTTCATCTGTAATAAACTCTAGCATAAAACTTCCTCATTAAGGGAATAAAATTTTTATTTAGGGCCTGTTTTATCCCCATTTTTTGTAATTGGAATAGTAGATTAGTGGAGAATATGTGGTTAAAAAATAAAATGTTTTGGATTTGCGTGTAATATTATTTTATTGAAGAATGTGTGGTTGAAAAGAAGAGAGCGAGAAATGTATTTTGGAAAAAAATGGGGATCAAACAACGGCTTAGCTTTTACAGAAAGAATTTTATACTCTTCAAGGGATTCCTTGTACTTCTTGTGTGTGTATGTGATAATTATGTTCATTCGAACCAAACTCTTGGTTTTTCAAATTTTGAACACTGTTCTATCTCTGGTAATGAGCAGTCAAGGACCAAAGCCTTCTTTTATTTGATCAGTATATTTATTTTTCATTTCTTGAATTTTTCTTTGTTTTCTTCTGGTATTTTCGTCTAGAATTATTCAATGCAATGGTGGAATAATTCTTGCTGTTTTAATGAAAATCAATAACTAACTTGGGATTACATCATTTATCACCTTATCTGATTAAAGCTAATATAATAACGTAGACATGCATTTAGGTTAATTGGCTAGGAACTTAGGATGTTTACATTGACTCTGATTCTGATAAATAAATGACAATTCATTGTATACGTAGGTTTGGGCCGGTCCGCTGTCTGGAAATCGTTTGACTGTTGCTTTATGGAATCGGTGTTCAAAACCTGCCACTATTACAGCTAAATGGGATGCAATCGGACTTGATTCTTCTACCACTGTCTCTGTAAGAGATTTGTGGAAGGTTAGTAACACTTCTCTGGGTAGTCCATAGTTTCACCATATAACCAGTCTGTGATCAGTCAATACTTGTTTATGGTATCATGCTCACACACCATAAGAGTTGCTTTTGTTTTTGAATCTCATCTAGGCCCTCGTTCTTTAAGTAAATTCTTCGCTGCTTTCATGCAAATTGAACCATTCTGAATCTACTGATATGAAAATGGAAATCAAGTATATGAATTATTATGACCCTGGTAATCCCATTGGCTTTGATACTTGCTAGCTGCTAATTTATTTTTATTTTTATCCTTCTACAGTTGATATGTGAAATCATGAAACTTACCTTAATTTCACATTGATGTGAGTCGAGTCAATTTCAGAGGACCTTTAACGATTTTTCAATCTTTATTTTCCTTATTGGTTGCAGCACGAGGTTGTTTTACCCAATAGTGTTGGCTCGTTTAGTGCTCACGTTGATTCACACAGCTGTGAAATATACATTTTTACTCCTCAGACAGCGACAGCAAGTCAATAATTTTATCGAAGTGAGCTTCATAGCTTGGAACAACTGTTTTGGCGGTCGATTCCCACATTGAGAACGAAAAGCACAGTTAGTTTGTTGGGTGTTCAAGTCTCCCCATTTTATGTTGCTGTGTCCTCCATTGTTGCTGTAAGTTTTAGTGAAGTTCAACATTGATCATTGTCAATGCATAAATAATTTAAATACCTGGTTGGTATGCGGACCTGCAAATATAATCAGAACAGGATGGAAACGTTTCTCTTTGGTATGAGGATTTTACGCTTACTCATTCAAACCTGAAAGAGGCTTTGGACCGAGAACTTTTAAAAAGTCAAAAGTTGATTCAGAAATTAAAAAGTTATTTTTAAACGTGTTTGAATATTTCCTGAAAGTGTTTTGTTTGACCTGGATAAATTCCTCAAGAAGCCCTTCTAGTTCCAGCTCGGTATTCACGAGATGATTGCCATAATGAACGCAGGTAATTTAGAGCTCAACAAACATGGAAACGAACACGGCATTTTATACAAGTATTCGTGCATCATTGTATTAACAAAAAGGGCAGGGCCTCCTTGCTTATTCTTATCCTTCTGGACACTGATATAAGAGCAGTATTCCAGCATTATTAAGTTTCACACATCAAGATTCAGGGCACTCTTTATCATACACGTCGCTTGCGTATTTCCAGTTCATGACTTTCCATATGTTCTTCAGATAATCCGGTCTCACATTTTTGTACTGCACACAAACAAGAAAAATGCAATCAGTCAATGCCGAAACAAACTCAGTCAAAAACGTAATATAAGCACCATTGCCTAGCCCTTAAAATTTTCCTCGTCTAAAATAAGTGGAATTTGATAAGCATTCAGTGAAAGAAAAGCAAGAATTACCTGCAAATAGTATGCATGCTCCCAGACATCAATACCAAGCAGAGGGATCAAACTTGGTCCTTTAGTTACAAGAGGATCCTGCAAGTAGTGATGGACAAGAAAAAATACACAACTTCTATTAATTTCATCAAAATGGCTGAATATGATCATTGTACTTTGTTGTCGAAGACAGTATTTTGACTGTACCACCACATTCTCTTTCTATTTAATTGAGTAGGTTATCTTATTTCCATAATTTATTTACTGCCAAATAACCATCTTAGTTTTTGCAATCTTATAGAAGAGTGTCAACAACAGAATGTGCAAATTCAAGAACATCATCAATAAGGTGCATGACTACCACATCGAAATAAGACTGCAGACTTGACTGATAAGACTTGCCTACTCTCTAATGCAGTTGTCGGATGAGGCAATTCTAAAATTCAATACAATTTCCCCACTTGACCTCTCGTTTTGTTTGAGGGATAAATCTCACGTTAATAAAGATGAAATTAATAACCAACATATAATGGTTGCTCTAAACAAGGCTGACCTTTCACGATGGTACTTAAAGTCTTAATATCGTATCAACATCTTTTAAGCTCAAACAAGTAATTCGATCAACTAAGACTCAAAAAAGCACATGGATTCCAAGATTGTTCTCAAACGAGTCATCATCTTGCGAGTGTATGTTAAGGGATAAACATTGAACAAAGATAAAATAAATAACACACAAGGATTTGGGCCACTCCATTTGACAAAGTTAGCTTTTTAAAATGGAACTCTAAGTCTTCAACGTGTTTGACAACCCTGCTCGCAACGCCAAAATTATGCAAGGACATTAATTCATTTCCTAGCAAGGATAATATCTTTTCTTGTATAATATACACGTGCAGTTCCCAACCTTCGATACGGTCTTAATTTCTTCCCCAAACATTTTTTTTGGAAACGGTTCAATCAATCATTGAATTTTAGAAAAGACAATTTTGCCCTCAGCTTTAATCAAGTATCATAAATAAAATATCTCCACTTTCATTCAAAATCCTGTAAGTCACACTATCAGGATCCAAGCCTTTGCTGGAAGCCTACAACCTCAACTTATTTGCTTCTCCAATCTTCTGTAATCACACATTTGTGCAGCAGACAATTAAAAGTCGAACTTTCTGTAGCAGCAGCTAGAATGTGTTGGGGTTGGGGACTGTTACAGGGTTGAGAGCCACCAGGCAGACAAAGGGGCTGAGGAGGTATGGTTGGGGATATTATGGAGTAGGGTTGGGAGGTGAAAGAGGGTGATTTTCTTTTGTTGATTATTTGAACTTGAAGACAAAAAAAATTATTTTCAATAGATTTAACACCCAATTTGGGTGGTTGTCATAGGCACTCCATCTAAAATGAAAGATTAAGGAGTTAAGTGCCAAAAAAAGGAGAAGAAAGTGTGACCTGGTCCAAGGTTTGGGACCATGCATGCAAATTACCTAGATATTTTTTTTTATCTTCACTTAAAAGTCACAACTACTGCACTTTCAACATCTCGCGTTCACTTAGAAATTCATTAATCTAGCATACAGCGAAATGTTATCCCCGTATCATCTGTTCACAATTCCCCCATACCCCGAAAGGCAGGGATACTAGAGAGGCTAAAGTTTAGCTTCCAGATTATCCTAAATTAGCACTACCCTTGTCTGATTTTTCCAGTAAATACATATGCAAGCTATGAAGGAAATAAAGCAAAATCAACATGAAGCACTGAAAATCAATATCATAATATCTCAAATATCTATCACTTTTGATGACAAAATCTTGCAAACAATTACCTGATTTCCAGTGGTTTCAACTACCAGGTGCTTCAACTCTTTGTCCGCACCAAGCCACTATACGTTGAAACAACGTAAACTAAGTTTTACCGCAAACCAAAACTAGAGGAAAAAAGAGAGAGAGAAAAATATCTTCGGATGCATCGTTTATGGAAATCGATTGCCAGCAAAATATGATTTACAACCTAACCAGAGAGCTTACCACCCATCCGGAGCCCTGTAAAGCAGCACCTTCTGCATTCATCTTCTGTATTAAAGCTTCCAAGGAGCCGAAGTTATTGTCAATAGCCCAACCTAAAGAACCCTTGGGAGGTTCACCACCATCTTCCTGCAAGGAAATTTTATATTTTCAGAGATTTTATCCCATATTACAGAAAATAGGGTGATAATGAGCAAGAGGTTTAAAAATCTAGAAGGCATAACTTACACGAACAGGGGCAAGATTCTTCCAGAAAATTGAGTGATTCACATGACCTGCTTAAGAACATGATTAGAGTTGTATCCCAGATGGTGTACAGAATGCTGGTCAGTTGATTACGCATGCATGAAAGGTTCCATAATCAGTGAAGGACCTACATTCTCCACGAAGACATGAAAAAAGCAGAAAAATTCACTGGTGCATCTTGTAATCTATGTAGCAATTTCAGAGTTTTTTGATATTGGATTTGGGATTCAAACACAACCAAAGTCGCATACAGTACGCCTTTCACGGTTGCAACCTTTATAGTGTAGTTTGTGCATAGAGGCTTAAAAAGTCTTGCCTATATCAATGACGATGCAATCTACTTCCACTTCAACATAAACTACAAGTCACTTGAATTAGAAGTTTATTGTACTAAGGAAATCACTTTTCATTGCAAATCAAGTGATATCTGACTTCATTGAGATCATTTTGTGGCTTAGACCAAAATATCCTTAATGTATGTTAAATTTGAGAATTTCTTGGTCATCAGTTCACATTGAAATCAAATACACTCCATTAAGTTATAATTTTTCCAAAAATATGGATTCTTATTGAGCTCAGTTATTTCGCTACAACTTGTTGATATTGTCACCGGAGGCCTTGCCAACATAGTTCAATATGCAAAAAGGTTCAACATTTTGTTACCTTTTGTCTATTGAAGTTCAGCATCTCCTAATGATTAGATTAACTTTCACCACTGCCTTCCAAAGAATTTAAAATATAAATGTTCTGTATGCTAATTAGACTTCCTACACCGTAACCTGTTTAACTATTCTAACTCACATTCGTAATTTGACTTTACAATAAATTCATATTTAATGAGAATCCAGGTCTGTGTGAAATCCAAGATCAGCAAAACAATCCATATACAGATATCTGATAATAGTCAATAGACCCCTATCTGTCTAAATGTTTTTGAACCTCCCTCGGGCCAGAAAAGAGCTCTATCAATTTCTTCAAAAGCATTGTAAATAATAGGCTTAAAATCTGGAAAATATATGTTGACAATTTCAAACTGGTGAGACAGAATTTAGTAAATTAATGAAGAAAATAAATTTCAACGTCAGTCTCTACATAGAAGTATAATTTTTCACTTGTATACCAGTTTAAAAAACAAGAATATTACGCTCTCTAGCCAATAATATTACTCACCTTATTTTCATCAATCAATTCAATTTCTATATACAAGTCCCTCATCATACTCTAAAATCTATTTCCAGAAACAAGAAAATTAACCAATAGAGACAAACTGTAGGGCATGAGAGAGATATGAAAGCGATTCGGACCTCCGCCGTTGAACTTGATGGCACTCTGCAACTTGACGACGGTCGATGCATCGCCCTTGGAAATTGCATCATCGAGCTGCTCAAGGGCTTTATTGTAATTAGTTATGTAAGTCTGATGATGCTTCTGATGGTGCAGCTGCATGATTTCGCCGCTAATAGCCGGCTCAAGGGCTCCATAGTCGTACGGCAGATCAGGAAGCGAGAAGGTCTTTAGGCTGCGAAACCCTAGCATTCCTAGTGGTGCAGTTGCTAGGGTTTTTCGGATCAGCAAGTTCCGGAGAGCCATAGCCGAAGGTTCAAAGTGTTACTGTAATGTTTGTGAAGAAGAAAACAGGGCAAGTGACAGGTGGAGAAACGAGAGGATGCCTACACCAACGATTTTATAGTGCTATCCTTAAAATTTAACGAGAAATTTACATAAGACACCCCTCACTTTTCAAAAAACCTCCATTGAAGTTTACATAATAACAGATTCTACCTATCAACTGAAAGTGTTTATACATTTCCCATTTTATCCCTCATTTTACTTTAAATTTATAATATTATAATATAAGATACATATTTTTCATACTTTTCATTTAGTTGAAACAAATTAGTATTCATTCCAAATGCAAATTGGTAAATAATTACTCTATTTATAATATATTTCAGTATTGATAAAAACAAGTAAACAACACTCTTAATAGTCCAGGTAAAGGACACTACTCCCAATGAAGGAGAAAGCTTCAAATAGAGGCGTATCAAACGGTGGATTGCCACCCCCTCAGCTTCGTCGGAATTTACAGCTAACAAAGTTTTCCATATCCAATTTCTTCAAACCCCCAATTATTGGTGAAACCCAAACTAAAATTAAATTGGTCCCAACAAAATGCTAGTTGCCACTGCTACTAAATTCTTGGCTAATATGAGCAATTCCAATTTGATAGATCATTATTATCATCGTTCGAATATCCTCAATACCCTTAATTGTCGAGTTACTTTGCGGATGTATGTGAAAGGGATTTGGGGCTTCGATTTGTCAAACATTGTATATAGATTTGCAATGACAATGGCAAGAGCGACAATGCATGTCATCTTCCCCTTGACTAATGTATGTATTAGCCAGTGTTCTAAAAAGCGTAAAGAGTGGTTAGGCGTGGAGACCAAGCTTCAAGCTTTAGGAGCTTAGGCGAAGCTTAAGCGTAAAAAA